>BCLG01002906.1:0-14915 GCA_001602295.1 Zoysia matrella | reverse complement strand
CGCCCTCGGCCCTCGAGCCGACAGATGACCCCGCCGTCGACTTGCAGGTGAGGCTGCGGGTCCCGCGCCACTGGACAAGTAGTCCAGGAACCCCACCCTGGCCTTTCGCTTCCTGTCGATCCTCCTCGGTCTCAGCGGCGCCGCGGAGCTGGGTTCGGCCCTCCGCTGAATCGGCACCACGACGGAGCTGGTCGCGGCCCTGGTGGCGATCGCGGTCGCCGGCGGACCCTGAAGACACCAAGATCAGTCTCGCGCAACGACAAACCACTACGACCGAAACGAAAAAACCATGCTTACCAGCTGACGATGATCCCTGTCGAGGGGACGTGGCCCTCGGTCGAGGCCGCCCTCGGCGTCCTTGAAGACCGCCGAGGTCCGAGCGAGGACGCCCTTGTCGGAGAGAGATCGGCCGCGGACTTCGCAGATCACGTCATCCGACCCCTCGTATTCCTCGATGCTGTGCACTCGACGGTGCAGCGACATGATTCGACGACGCATGACGACGCTGAAGACCGTCGTTTCGGTCATCCCCTGCTCCCGGAGGCGTCAAATCGCCTCCAAGTGAGGTCGGATCGTCTCGACCTCGGCCGCCGAGAGCTTCGACTTCCAGGACCCTATCGCTCGGGGCACCAAGTCTTCGAAAGGCGGGAGCTGAGGATCGGCATTGTAGATGTAGAACCACGACCTCCGCCAGCCCTTCAGCGAGGTCTTCAGGTCGACCTCGATGTACTCCTTGGACTCTCGAGTTCGGAGCATGATGCTGACGCCGTCGACGCGTCTGTCGACTCTAGTCTCCTTCGACGTCTGAAGGCTGGCAAGAAAGAAGTACCTCCACAGCAGGAGGCTCGGCCGAATTTCCAAGTACGCTTCGCAGAGCGTAACGAAGACGGCGGCGTGGAGGATCCCGTTCGGCGCCAGCTGGTGAAGCCGAGCACCGTAATGATTGAGAACACCGCGGAAGAAACTGGAGGCAAGTGAACGAAGCCCCTCACGATCGGCTGACCGACAGCCGAGGCCGCCGGGCCAATTCGAACGTTCGAGCGCTGATCATGGCTAAGCCTAGGCGCGACGCTGATCATGGGTAGGAACCGCATCGAACCGGTCTGACCTAAACGTCTCACCGAATGAAAGACCGAGAACGACCTTTGCCCGACCTCGACAGTCAGAACGACGCGTGCACGCAAAACGAAACCCTCAACGATCGGCTGACCGACAGTCGAGGCCACCGAGCCAATTCAAACGATCGGGCGCTGATCATGGCTTTGTCCTAGGCGCGACGTTGATCACGGACAGGGACTGCGTCGAAACCGACCCCTCCCAGGCGTCTTACCAAATAGCAAAACCGAGACCGATCTCGGTCCGACCTCGACCGTCAGGCAACGCTCAGCTGGCCCCCCGGATCGCCTCTAGGCTCGGGGGATAGGCCTACGGAACGAATCCAATATGATCAGCTATTGACGAATGATGGTCCGCACAACGTTTCAGCCCACGACCGACCCTCCGGATCGCTCGAGGGCTCGGGGCTACGCCCTACGGGCGCGCTCGCGCGCCCCCGTAGGATCAACCATCGACGAATGATGGTCCGCGCAACGTTTCAACCCGCGACCGACTCTCCAGATCGCTCGAGGGCTCGGGAGCTACGCCCTACGGGCTCGCTCACGCGCCCTCGTAGAAGCACAACAAACCTCGAGAACGACTAGCCCGACGCCGCCTCAACTAGAGGTCGCAAACGGCGTCAGGCTCGGGGGCTACTGTCGGAATCACGTACCCCGGGTACCTGACAGTCTGTGCTCGAACACGTAAGACTCTGAGTTAAGGGTCGGACGACCACAGGATCCGACCCCTCTGGCGGCAATCTATGACAGCCAAGCCTTAGCCGCGCTAAGACACGAAGACTCCGGCCTCCAAAAGCTGACCCTCGGGGAGCGACTCCTGGGGACTAGGTGTCGCGTTATGATATATTTACTCTGCTAGTCAACTACCATCCGTTCTGATGGGACAGGGCGAGATTCACCACAATGACACTCTAGCAAAAAGCTGCAACGACTGCTGGACAAGACATGACAACACTGTAGCCGGCACAGCGGCGTCGGACAAGTGCCACAGTGCCCGCCGCTGCGCACGACGCAACGGGTCACGACCGCGTCTGGATGAAGCGAAATAATGGTGACAACAGCAGAAGAGCCTACCTGTCGACGAGACGACAAGATCGCGTAGGATCCACTATTTGTAACTCCGGGCCCTTTCTATATAAAGAGGATCCAGAGAGCGATAGAAAAATAGTTAACGAACCACGTCACAACAGAACAAAACAAGACAACCTTAAAACAGTCCTGAATATATGAGAGACAAATTTACGAGCTCTATTAGAGTTCAGAGTCTTTTCATCCTTTCGAGCAAGTACCCTCACTCGCTCACGTTTTAGATCTCTTCGCGAGCACCCCCACTTGCTCACATTTCGGATCTTCTCGCGAAGAGAGAATCTCGTCTTTGTAACATTGTAATCAAGATAATTTGTCATCTAGACGTAAGGTATTACACCGCTCGAGGTGATCTGAACCAAGTAAAAATCTTTTTAGTCTTACTTAAACTAGATCACATCAAATTTGAAAACACATCTCTTTTGTGATTATATATTTATTATGTTAGTGGTCAGACCACCGACAATTATGATATCTGCGTGGAGGAACGAAGCTGAGTCGTGCGCATTTCTACGGGAGCCCCTTGACCTCCGCAGCGCCACACGTGTGCAGTTTTGGAAGGGCTTCACGTCGCCCGCCGCTCGTGATTTTCCTGATGTGGACGGGTGGCGGGTGCTGATTGGCACTGGTGCCACAGAGGGGGAGGCAGGCGTTGATGTAAATATTGTAATAGTAATATTCAGTAAGCGTAAGTGTGTGGTTACAAGCCAATTCAACTTCCCTTTAGTAGCATGTCTCACAAATCACTCCGTTATCTTATGAGTAGTACCATTTATTACGTACTTTTCTTTACCAGACATGTCAATGCATTTTTCAAGTGGCCTACCTCACCCTTTACCAGTTCCTTATGTTTTAAAAAATAAAAAATAGAAATAAAGATCTCTTTACCAGTTCACGTCTGCAATTCTTGACCCGATTGCATTTTCGAACCTCCACGTCTCTCGTCTTGTCGCAAGCAAGCCCGGCAAAATCGTCCGCTAGCTAGTTTGGCCCATCCATCCATCCATCCCTCCTCGCTGAAAACGATGGGAACCATTTATCACATTTTTGGGGGGGGTTTTTTTTTCAGTTTCTCAACTTTTTTTTTTAGCTAAGCTAAAAACTGAGAAGCTGAAACAAATAAAGTTTTAAAAAATTATTTTAAAAATACTGAAAATCTAACTTTTACAAAATAAATTAAAAGCTGAAAAACTCATTAAAAACTGCTTTTCCAGTTTCTGATGTTAAAAAAAGCTAAATTTATATTTAAAAAACCAATATTAACTTTTCAATTAACCGCCAACCAACTTTTTTAAAAATTTAAAAGCTGCGCCTCAAACAAAAAGAAAGCCCCTTAAGCATATCGTAATTGGCGTGCCAGCTCTCGTTTCCCACCGTTTCTGGAACCTTTGCCTCGCGGAAAACCGGTAGGCGCGTCATGATTCAAGGTGAAGAAACCAGGGAATCGGTTTACGGAAAATCATCAGGATGCTAATGTAAGGCTGTTAGCAACTAATAAAGGGAACCTGATGGAAAGAGCATCTTATTTGAACCGTGTTCCGCTCTCTCAACACCTATCCAAGGAGCACATTGACAATCCACGAAATCAGAAGACATGTGGTCGCACATCAAATTCGATTTGCAAGATTCAAGGGATGCAGACACCTCATACCAGGGATTATTGACCGAAATTTGTAGCTGTGCAATTTCCACTGGCCAGCTCAACAATTTTTGCGTGGTTGGGACGAGCCTTTTACAAAAAATTGACCTCTTCAGGTTCGAACAGAAACGCCACACCTGACAACCAGCAGATGGTCAGAGATGATAAACAATTGAAGTGCCTGAGCGGTTTCCGTGATGTCGGTTTCAAGTCGCTGCTGCGGTGGCACGCTGCAGGGCAGGTCCAAAACGTTAGATTAAGTGCACAAGCACAAATGTGGATGGGCACACACGCGTATAATATTCAGTGCCGTTGTTCATTTGTCGAAAAGGGAATGTTAATACCGAGAGTCAGATGCAACATACAGCAATCCCAACTACTTCAGATTTGCAGTGCTGATCACGAACGCCATGCCATGGACTGTTTGGACCGGCTCTGTGTGGGTTACTCCTGCTTTCTGGCATTGGAGCGCAAAAGATTGCAGCTGTTACTGATAATGTACTAGCTCGTATCGGCAGAAACGAACTGAAAGTCAATTCAGAGGAGCAAGTAAACAACATACCTGAGTTATTTCTGTAGTATAGTTGTCATAGAACATCCGACAAATACAGTCATTGCCCACCTCCTGCATGTTTGGCCTCTAAACTAAAACACTACTGTTCCCATAGTGGAAAATCATTTTTCCCAATAACACGCTGAACAGATGCTGGATGAATTATGTCATCAGAACAACAAAGGAAGACAAAATATGAACTTTCACCTAAAATGATTCTGATTTGGGAAATCTCCCTTCTCTGAGTAACTATCTCAAATCCACGATGTTCGGCTAATGGGTTAGACAACCGCTGCCACGTTTGGGCACACCCCAGGATACAAATGTTCTCCCTGTGGCATCAGAAGATAGAAGCAGCATTAGAGCAATAGAAAGCAAATGTGACACCAACTAAAGTAAGAATGATATTCGTGGTAGGTTATGATCAAAGACAGAGTAGTTAAGCAATGTAAGGTTTCATCGTTACCTGTAAAGAACTTCAGCATGCCGTTGTGAACTAGGCAGAAAGTTTCTAAATGCATGCCTGGTCATCAAAAAGTACCTGGAAGAAATCAAAATTATATCTGCTATTGTTCATAAAGTATTTGTTTCCTTTTTTTTACAAAGGGGTCATAAAACATTGAATTAATCGTTTCACGTTTATGAAGGAAGATTTCTGACCCGCGATGTGTAATGAAACATAGATAGATACATCCGTCATCAAATCAACAATTTTATCAATGACATCACACCAACTCACGATTTCATCACTTGTGTTTTCCAGGTAAACAGTACAAAAACTCAGAAGATAAAAGATTTGACAACTGTGAAGGAGGTTAGCTGTACATATCGTCTATGTGAGCATACTGCATAGAAATGCTACAGCCTGTATAAGTACATAGAGAACAAGTAGTACAGACACTCAGATGATGTCTCAAAACATTCAGGGAGATATGCCTTCAAATCCAAGTCAAAACTTTTTAGATGTGAGAACTAGTATAGTGCTCAAATCATGTATAGAACTAGAGTAGTATGCTCAGAGAAATAATTGAAGTCTTCAATTCCTGGACCAACTTCCACTCTTTCCCCCAGACTTGTGCTGAAGACAAACATCCATTATACTAATGTCCTTTGAAGCAGATTTGCACATGTCATAAACTGTGAGGCCAGCAATGGCTACTGCAGTCATTGCTTCCATCTCAACCCCTGTCTTTCCACTGGTTGTGGCTTCCCCTTCTATCACGACACTAGAATCCTCTTCATTGAGTGAAAGATCAACACGGACATGGGAAAGATTAATGTTGTGACACATGGGTATCAGGTTGCTAGTTTGTTTTGCACCAGTGATTCCAGCAATCTTTGCAACAGTGAGGACATCTCCTTTCATGATCTGATTTGATGCCACCAAATTAAACACCTCTTGACCTAACAAGACCCTGCAGCTCGCTATAGCAACTCTCTTGCTGTCTTGTTTGTGTGAGACATCAACCATATTTGCCTCCCCACTCCTATCAACATGGGTAAGTGCTGGCTGTGATTCCTCGGCTCTATATGTGGGCTGGGCTGGTTGCTGGGGAGGACTTGAGCCTAAAGGACTGGATGAAGGAGATTCGCCAAATACTGATTCCATTTCCTAGACATTTGAAGATAGTTAATCATTACCTTAAATGTCCAACAAAAATTATTTACACGCCTTTTTTGAAGTCAATGCACAAGAAAAAGGCTAAAAACAAATATTTACTTTTATAGATACTTCCTTACTAGAGTCTAAGATCACAAATTGTAGTGGCAAATTCTCACTCATAAACACAAAGTGGGAAATAAAAATAGCACATCTAGTGTCATTTAAGCATATACATGTGGTGCGATTCTCACTATTTTGCCACTGTGGTAAGTCCTGATTAACTTTAGCATGTCCAAACATTTGAAAATGAAGAGTTCATGAATATATTATTTTAGTCGAGGTATCAAGATATAATACAGTGGGTAGCCTCATAAGCAAATGTCAATTCAGATAATGATTCAATTTGAACTCATATTGTGCTTTGTCATTAATGCAACCTGACTGAGCTCTATCCAATTTCATAAAGTTCCAAATAGAATGTACCAATACATATACAATGTCTAATACTCTATCTCCAGTAAGCTATGCAGAAATAGATGAACTTATGTTAGTCAAAGACAACATCAGAAAGTGGTATCCAATGCTTTACCTTATTTAGCTCTGCAATAGTATCTGGAGGAACCGCAGTGGAAAGGCATCTCCAACCATTAGGTCTTAATAATATTGGGAGAACAGAGCGGAAAACAGACATCGTATGTGTTGCTACGCTCCTGGAGCACATAGGAGCGGCGCTAGCTGCTTCTGCCGCCGCCCGGAGAGAGCAGAGGGGAGCACCGTAGCAGAAAGGAGCGGCGGTGGCGCTTCTGCTGGCCGAGGAGGCGGCTGAGCAGGAGCCAGGAGCGCTGGAGTGCTGGGGCGGCGGGGGCAGGAGCCAGAGTGAACATTTTAGTGGGCTGGGCCGTGTGCTGGCAGGCCAATACGCATCTCACTGTGGACCTTGGTGGGCTGATACGTTTGCCCAAGTATCCGGTTTATTTTCATTTATTTTTTAACAGATTTGGTGGATACGGATAAATCCGTATCGGATACACATTGATACGCCCACATGTATCCATGTGGAGCCAACTCGGTAGATCATGCGGGTGCTGGGCAAGGGCCCGTTACGCTCTTGCGTGCAACGGTGCAAGCCACAATTTTCTTTCAGAGCAATAGAATACTACTACCTCTCATAAAGAGTCTATTTTTGAATTTTGTTGACTGTTTTTTTTTACTAAAAATTTATATAAATTTGATAAATTTTAATAAAATAAAATTTACATCGTTAAATTTATCATAAAAAAATTTTATAATATATAATTTATGTGTTCATAAAGTTTACCAAATTTTAAAAAATCATTGGTAAAGAGAAAAACAAAACACATTAAAAAAATAGACTTTTTTTGTGGGATAGAGAGAGTAACACACTGCATCCATTTCATCCAAGGATGGTTACAGTAGTTCGAGAGAATGAAACTACTTGTAGCAAACCGAAGCATAAATAACCGGGAAAGAAGCAGAAGCCAGCCACACAAGGAAAACATTGCTGGTGATCAGTGGCGCCTGGCGAGCGCGAACGCCGATAGGGAGATGAGCACGATGAGGATGACCATGGCGGCGAAGGAGCCGATGAGGGACCCCGAGATGCGCTCGCAGAAGGAGTCGAACTGCTGGCAGATGGCGAACCAGTTCGCCCGCACGTTGCCCTTGTGCGCCAGGTACACGATGGCCGCCGCCGCCGACGCGCCGGCCGTCAGAAGGGTCAGCGATGCCTGCAAGTTCATTCAGATATCACTGGTCTTGCTGCATCAACGATGAGCAGAGCAGGCTGCCCGGTTTATTGTTAGAGATAGGTACCGCGTCGAGGAAGACGAGGACGACGCGGCTATAACGCGCCCTGGGCCTGATGATGTGCACGATGGCCAGCGGGATGGACAGCACGAGGTACGAGCACACCACCGCGTTCGCCGCGACGAAGAACCTGCACCATTGCGCAGACACACGCCCATCGATCGTGACACCTCTGTTTACGCCGCGCGCACTGTTTGCCGAAGCTACTAACGACGACGTACGGTGGGTGCATGATCGACTTACGTGAATGACGGGAGGTCGCTGTACTTGGCCTCGAACTGGATGAACTGCGTGAAGAACGGGAGCGTCTCGTTGGTGGTGCCCATGGCGATGGCGCTGCCGATCGTGCCGATGATGGCGATGAACCGGAGGAACACGTCGACGATGGACACGACGCGGTTGACGCCGGACGACGCCGGAGCCACCAGCGGCGCCTTGGAGCTCTCACCGTGCTCAACGACCACGTCCTTCGTCATCTCGCGGCTGCTTCGGGAGTGAGAACCGGTCGCAGATGTGAGGGTGCCTGTGCTGATTTGTTCTTTTACTTGAGATGGGAAGGCTCCGGTGGTCAGACCTTCTTATACATGCATGATCTCCTTGAGGTTTGGGACAAGCAGATTATTACGACCCCAACAAAACCAACACCAGGCCAGAGCTAAAGGTGGTGATTTAGGTGGCTTTGACAATTGTAATTTGTAAAGAACAATTAAAGCTCGCCTTGGGATTGGTTGACTCTGCACCTGCTCTTACTTGCTCAAACAAGACGAACAAGTTGCAAATATTTTTCTCATTTCTCACATTTCCATACCCAAACTGCGATATGATGTCGACTCCTAGTCCATTTCTACTCTTCATAAAGAGTTTGTCTCCCACTCTTGGTAACGTTCTGTGAATCTTTTTCACGGCTTTTATCCCATGCTTGTTTGGTAGGAGTAAAATGCAGTATTTTTAAAGGTTATGCAATGCATTGTTTGTTTAGTGACCACTTAAATTGGCGATATGGTGTTTTTTTTTAACTGAACTGGTGAAACCATTTTATTGTTGTTGAAATAATCCAATTTATACCATAGCACGGTGACGATGAGATGTACTGTACTTAGAGCACCCACGATGGACAGGTGCTTGAGAGAATCTATCCCTCAAGCATCAGATGCCTACACTGCACCGTGCTTGCAGCTAGGAAATCAGCATCGATGAAAGTTGAGTCACCTGGTGCTTGGAGATTGAGCTTTCACAATTTCCTGCGTCTTGATAGGTCCCACAGCTTTCCAAGCATCGGTGCCAACACCGTGAGGAGCAAAATAACGAACCACCGATTCTTGATTTGACGTTTGAATCTTTGATCCACTGTGTATGGTCTTAGACGAAGGTATCAGCTCTTTTCAAGTGCTACAAGCCAGTAGGCTGGAATGTGTACACCATGCATTTTTCCCCGAGTAATGCTTACTTAAATCACTTACTCTATTTTTAATATCAATTTTGACTATTTATCTTATTTAAAAAATTTTGATAAAAAATATATTTTTTGTTATAATTTGATTAATCATTAAAGTTATTTAATCACAACTTAAAATTTTACATATTTAAACTATTTTTTTGAATAATACAAAAAAATCAAAATTAAAATTAAAATCAACGGACAATATCAATTTAAGAAGGGAAGGAGTATTTCAGTTTTTTTATAGCACAATGCCAAAAGTGGTGTTGGGGAAAATTCTCGTCCCCACTGGCAGCATGCATTTCCACATGGTCTGAAAGTATTCAGGCCCATGAGCTGGGCCGAGAAGCTAGGCAGCACTAGATTTCAACCCAGGTACTGACTGGATAAGCTTTCCCTGCACAACGTTATCAGCCCATTAGGAACTTGTCTTGGCAAAGCCGAGTCTTCCCCACGCAAGTTCTCTGCATTCTCTGTTTTTTGTATTGTTTTTATGATTTTTTTACCTTGGAAGCTATGTGAACCCGCGACATAAAAGAGCCCACATAACGATAGCTCACAAAATTTTATCTGAAACCATGTCTATCCTGTACCAAAAAAGAAAAACCTTAAATTTCATTCCTGCCTTTTTCTTATCTGAAGTCATTTCTGCTCTATTCTTCAATCTTCAGTGTCATAACTTTTTAACTCCAAGGTGATCATCAATACAGATTGTCTAGCCGACATGAACTTCAAAAGATTCAGTCTAATCTGACCATCTGACGCTCCCAAGAGCAGGTACGAGCACAACTGTCAAGACCAGCAAGCGAAATTCTTCTGGACGATCACACGAGGGTGTTGACAAACTGACACTACGAATCGGCGCTTCACAAGCCTCAACGCGGCGCCCCCGGCCTTCGGAACCATCCATGAGCTGACTTCTTGCCCCCTCATGGACGCCAAAGACGTTGACCTCGCGGCTTTAACTCCCCTTCCCCCGGCTCCCATTCCGTCGTCTCACATCAAGGTCCTGGCAACAGGAAGCGTTGGCAGCAAGAAGACGAAGGGCGGCAGCAGCAGGAGGAGGAAGGAAGAGAGCGACCGAGGCGCGCATCATGGACCGGACCCTGAGCGGGTTCCTGATCGGGTGCGTGGGCACCGCCATGACGCTGCTGGCTTACCAGCAGACGGTGGTGACCAGCACGCAGTGCATCGGCGCCGGGTTCTGCGTCATCATCTTGGGGCTCCTCGTCAAGGAAGGCATCATCTCCGTCTGAACCGCGTGAGGCGTCATCGTCCTTCAAGCATTCCTCGCGTTCAAGAACTGTTCTTCTGCAGGATCTGTCGGTGCCGATTTATCGTTCTCTGGTTATTCAGAGAGAAAGGGGATTCACTTTTTTTAGCTGTTTGTTGATGGAAGTTCCGAATCAGTCGAATTGTTTGTATCTTGTAGTACCATGTATACTTCCCTTTGAATGATGAACTACAGAACTGCCGAGCGACATGGCTTCTTCGAGCTTTAGTTTGTCAATTTTGTCCCCTTATTTCTTTCATAGTGACATGTTGATATGCTAATTCATGTCATCTGTGTTTCATTTATGAAGAAGTAGCTGCTTGGATGTGTGGTGGTATCTTTTGATTTCTTGCATTGAGCTAAACAAAAAATTCTTGAATTTGTTTTTTGAAAAATGGCAGTACATCGTAATCCAGTAAGTAATACGACACGGTCCACCCAGATTCAATAAAAATGACTTTATTTATTTATTCACTTCATACAGCCGAATCGACTGGAGTGCCCTTGTGCAGTGGCAAATGTCCACATGCGTTTCTTACAAAAGAAATATTACATGGCCTAATGCTCAAAAGTTCAAGCATCCATGCCTCAGATGAAACTGTAACATATGGACCTGCCCTGACTGTCCACAGCATCCTAGAATTGGCTCAGGCTAATCACCTGGTATTCTGATAAGGAGCTGCACTGCTACAAACAAAGCAACAATTCGGGCGTACAAGATAGTCATCTCCGATGATAATCATGCTCTCATTCAGAACTCGTTAACAATATTCTTCAGAGAATCGTACGTCCCCGTGGCAGCGACGAGTGAACCAAGCGCGATGATGGCGGCGATCAGCGCGACCTCCGCCTTGCCGCCGCGCGAGGCGCCGAAGATCTTGAGGTAGAAGACGCAGGGAAGCAGCATCGAGGCCATGACGCTGAGGAGCGAGCCGACGAGCGCCATGAGGTGGCCGAAGAACGGGACGGCCAGCGCGACCACGACCGTGCTGACCACGAGCAGGGTCCGGACCAGCACGTTCACGGACCGCTTGGTGCTGCTGCCGCCGGGCAGCAGCCTCTCCTCCGCGGCCATCGCGAGCGGCGACACCATCAGCGCATACTTGGAGAACGGGTTGATCAGGGTCGTGTAGATGGCCAGCTTCGAGCTGAGCTTCCCCTCCGGCAGGTTCAGCGTCACCTGGGATTTGACGTCGTCGCCGTACATGAGATAGCCGAGGATCGCCATGGATCCGTAGTTCAGAGTGCATGCCGCGAAGCAGATGACCAGCACCTACGGAAGCAGAGTAGTAGGATGTGGCTCAGTCGGTGTCAGGCTGTTTTGGTTACTGCTGTACCGTAACGGTTGGACATAGAAAATAGATGAGCATTTGTTTGTTCTTTCTGCTGTCAAACATGAAGTGAACATTATCTGGTTTCGAGGTACAGTACTAGATGTTGTTGCCACGTGCAGGACTGCTGACGCTATTCTGGAAGAAACCTAATGGAGGATGGTTTAGAAAAATCTTAAAGTTTCGTTTTTGGGGGGAAAAAGAGAAGTATGGAAAGAAATGTATATGGGCGTTACTTTCAGTCAGGATTTAGTAGTATCAGATTGATTGAGGCATTGAGCACCATACAGTTGAGGCTCAAATTGCATATTTTTTCTTTTCTAAATTTTCTGAATGTCTGAGTGGAACAAATGTAATAATTTTCGACAATAAAAAATACAGAAATAAAATGAACTCGAAGAATGTTTTTGTTGTGGCTGCAAGTGTTCTGAGAAATCAGTGCTCACCCTGGAAAACTTTTTCTTTTCCTTCATGGAATCGCATAGCGTTGGGAAGATGGCATGGCCGCAGTAGCAGAAAGTGTAGAGGCCGAGCGCGGTGGGCAGGCCGCTGACATTGATCATCCTCCCCTTCCCGTGGAACCCGACGCCATCGACCACCGCGACCCACAGCACGCAGAAGACCACGAAGGTCGACGCGATCACGCCGCTGGCCGACACGTACGCGAGCACGGCCATGCTCCTGACCCACGTGGTGGGCAGGATGACGAGCGCGACAAGCACGACGAAGAGCGGCTTCCCGGAGACGACGATGAGGCCGTCGCCGAGGCTGAGGCTGGTGCCGGGGAACAGCTTGTCCAGGTTGTCCCCCTCCAGTATCAGGAACCCGATGGCGACGAGGTAGAGCTCGGCGTAGAGGAACGCGGACGCGGCGAGGCGGCCGCCGCGGCCGAAGGCGAGCGCGCCGATGTCTGGGTAGCTCCGCACCGCCGGCGACGCGACCATGCACCGCTGCAGGAGCAGGCCCGTGTAGCAGCAGACCGCCGCGACGACGAGCAGGAGCGCGAGGCTCAGCCACCCGCCCTCCGACAGCGCGTACGGGATCGACAGGAGGCCCACACCTGGACATCCAAGAACGACTTGAAGTCGGCAACTCCGTTCTCATCCAAACAGATGAAGACGAGTAGATCGCAACAGGGGGGCTCACTCACCGGACAGCCCGTTGAGGCCATTGAAGCAGGTCCGCACGAAGGTCGCGCCGTCCGCCTCCGGGAAGCGCTGCGCCTCGCGGTCGAGGTCGTCCGACGCCGTCTCCTTGCTTGGCTGCAGGGTGCCATGGCGGGCCTGGAGGAGGGGCTGCTCCAGGCCCTGCAGCGCCGCTGGCGGCGAGTCGTCGGGAGGGCCGGGCGACGCTGCGCCGCCAATGGCCATCTTATCCGCGCGCGCAACTTGATGCAACGGAAACAGAGAAGCAGATGATGCACGAGCCGCTGTGCGCGCCACCGCCGCGTCCAGCGAGCTAATCCGCGAGCCGTATATAAGAGAACTCTGAGTTGTTCGTTTCTGCGTGGTGCACGCCAAATTGGACAGCAAAACTCGAAACCCACGGCGTTTATCTGCCACGTGAGATGGAGGCTGTCGAATGATTGGACCCGAGCAGAATTCTTCCCGCTAAAAACTCCTAAAAAGAGCTGCTCGTTTCATGGATATTCCGAAGCCATATGCCTCAACCTGGTGCCAACATCTTGGTCCGTTCCCGAACCGACTCCAGTGTCACCTCGCCGGAAAACACGTACTGAAGGGTACCGACGAACGAGTGAACGGCGCCGAGGTGAGCAAGGACGACTTGACGTCCGACGATCTCCGTCCAGCGCAGCCGCGCGCAGCCAAAGCTTTCGCGCCGCAGCCCACGGCAGGGGGTAGCAAGGGGCCACGGACGTCGTCGTCGTCAATTCGTCCTCCTCGCCATGTGCGCGCGACTGGCCGGCCGTGGTAAACGTCAGTGCAGATCCGTGTGTCCGGTTGGCTGTTTCACGAATCATCGCGTTTCGTCGGCATCGCCCCACACCGCACCGAGCACCAAGGCCATTTGTCCGGCGCATCGTGGTGGATGTACCCCTGCCATCTTGTTTATTCGCGGCGCACGGGGCTCGATGGAGACTTTGTGGCGGAGGTGCGCTGTGAATATGCGATGTGAGGACGAAGGAAAAACGGTTGGCTTTGAGCTTTTGACCACGAAGCTCTAGAGGAGACGGTAACCCGTGCCACCTCAGTCATGAACAATCTGCAACACTGCATTCCTTGCTGGAAGATAGAAGCAGCAGAGGAAGAAGACGAAGGCCGGATAAACCACTGCAATCCTTTGTCTGCATGCCGTGATCATTCAATTCATCATGGAAATCAAAACTGTACCATAGAACGAGCGAGCATATTTTGTTGAAGTGATAATTTCCCTAGGCAACAAAAGTCCCCGCGCAACCACATCGTCGCGCTTCCGCGATCGAGCAGGGAATTGAAATTCACGCCATCAGCTCCCGGACAATCTGCGCGACCGAATCGTACGTCCCGGTGACCACCACCAGCGATCCCAGCGCCAGGATCGCGACGACCGCCGCGTCCTCGGCGGCGCGGCGCGGCGGGCCGAACACCCGGACGTAGCAGGCGCACGGCAGCAGCATGCACGCGCCGACGCTGAGGAGGGACCCCACCAGCGCCATCAGGTACGCGAAGAATGGCACCGCCAGCGCGACGGCCACCGTGCTGAGCACAAGCACTGTCCGCACCGCCACCACGCTCCCGCGGCCGTGGGCGCCGATCCCCTCCTCGATGGCCGTGGCGATCGGCGTCACCACCAGCGCGTACTTGGAGAAGGGGTTGACCAGCGTCGTGAAGATGGCCAGCTTGGAGCTCAGCCTCGCCGCGGGGAGGTTCAGCGTCACCTGCGACTCCACGCCGTCGCCGTACATGAGGTAGCCCAGCACGGCCATCGACCCGTAGTTGAGCGTGCACAGCACGAAGCATATCGCCAGCATCTTCGTCGTGTTGAAATAGATTTGAAACAGAGTTGACGACAAGTGAATTCATCGGCACACGCATCGTGCATGGACATGT
>BCLG01002905.1:40099-56481 GCA_001602295.1 Zoysia matrella | reverse complement strand
GAGCGCAGGGCGACACGAGACGACATATGCCGCAACTGTGGCAGGCCTGGCCATTGTGCCAGAGATTGTCGACAGCCGAGGCGCGGTCAGGCTCACGTCGTACAGGCTGAGGAGGAGGATCCGGCTCTGCTCCTGGCACACGGGAGCATCGAGCTACCTCCAGCAGCATCGGCCGCAACAGCTTTCCTCAACCTCGACGAGCCGAGGGCACACGAGGAAATAGCGACGACAAGATCTACGGCTGGTTCTTCGACAGTGGTGCCGCTCACCACATGACGTGTCGCAGGGAGTTCTTCTCCGACCTGAACGTCGATGTGCGCGGCTCTGTCAAGTTCGGCGACTCTTCGGCTGTGGACATCAGGGGCATTGGCTCCATTGTCTTTGTCGCCAAGACTGGCGAACACCGACTTCTCACTAGAGTCTACTTCATCTCCGCACTAAGGAACTCTATCATCAGTCTGGGCCTGCTGGATGAGAATGGTTCGCACGTGGAGATCAGGGTTGGAATCACGAGGATCTAGGACTGCCATCGTCGTCTTTTTGCCAAAGTAAACAAAGGCATCAATCGCCTCTACGTCCTCAAAGTGCAGGAGGCGCAGCCCGCTGCGATGACAACGGCTGGCTGTGGTACGAGCGTTTTGGGCACCTCAACTTTGAGGCCTTGAAGCAGCTTGGCAATAAGGAGATGGTGCAGGGCATGCCGCGGGTCGAGTATGTGGAGTAGCTCTGCGACACCTGTGTCCTCACCAAGCAGCGGCGACTCTCGTTCCTTCGTCAGGCGAGTTTTCGCGCCAAGAAAAAGCTGGAGCTGGTGCACGACGACCTTTGCGGTCCCGTGACACCAACCACACCTGAAGATCGACGCTACTTTCTGGTACTCGTCGACGACGTGTCACGCTACATGTGGGCATACCTCCTCGACAGCAAGGCGGCAGCAGCTGATGCTATCAAGCATCGGTTGGCTATGGCAAAGGAGTGCGGCTGCAAGCTTCGAGTGCTACGCATCGACAACGACGACGAATTCACGGCGGCTGAGTTCGCGTCGTACTGCGCTGACAAGAGGATGCAACACCACTACTTCGCGCCGTACAGCCCGCAGCAGAACGGCGTCGTCGAACGGCTCAACCAGACGGTGGTGAGGATGGCCCGAGTCCTCCTTAAGCAGAGGGGGATGCCGGCCATCTTCTGGGGAGAGGCGGTGGTAACAGCCGTCTACATCTTCAACCGCTCGCCCACCAAGGCGCTCGGCGGCAGGACGCCGTACGAGGCTTGGCATGGACCCGAGCCGGCGGTTGCCCCCCTGCGCGTCTTCGGCTGCCTCGCGTTCGTCAAGGAGCTTGGCTATATCGGCAAGCTCGACGACAGGAGCACTTCGGGAGTGTTCATCGGCTACTCGGAGGGCACGAAGGCCTACCGCATCTTTGACCCGAAGACACAGCGTGTGCGCACGACGCGAGATATTGTGTTCGACGAAGGGCGAGGTTGGGCGTGGGGCAAGATGGTGGACGACGGCCCGACTCCGGCGTACGACGACTTCACCGTTGAGCACGTCCACTTCGAGTGAGCTGGGGGAGTGGGCAGCTCTTCTTCGCCAAGCGCGTCTACCCTAGTCCTTGAGCCTCCACCGACTCCAGCGACTATGACGTCGGCTGTGACGAGTTCCCCACCGCCACCACCACAGCCGGCCACGCCACGCTCTCCGGCGCCAACAGCTACTCATCCAGGCACATCTACACCAGCATCTGCTCATGTCGAACACAACCCAGTGGAGTTCGCTACTCCGCTCTCTCATGACGAGAAGCGTGTCGACGCGTACCACGACGGCGAGCCGTTGAGGTATCGCACGATGGAGAACCTTCTCGGCGACGCACCGGTGTCGGGACCGGTGCCTCACGACCTGGAGGCACAGTTGCATCTTATATGCAACAACGGCGAGCCTCGCTCCTTCGTTGAGGCTGAGGGACACGCGACATGGCGCGCTACGATGAAGCTAGAGATGGATGCGGTTGAGAAGAACCGCACTTGGGAACTCGCTGACCTTCCTCTTGGACACCGCGCGATCACTCTTAAGTGGGTGTTCAAGCTGAAGAAGAATGAGACCGGTGCCATCGTCAAACACAAGGCTCACTTGGTGGCACGCGGGTTTGTGCAGCAGTAGGGGATCGACTTCGACGATGCTTTCGCTCCCATTGCATAGATAGAGTCCGTGCGTTTCTTTCTTGCGCTGGCTGCCCAGGAGGGGTGGCGCATCCACCACATAAATGTCGAGTCGGCGTTTCTCAACGGCGACTTGAAGGAGGAGGTCTACGTGCACCAGCCGTCGGGATTTGTCATCTCCGGCAAGGAGGGCAAGGTGCTGCGCCTGCGCAAGGCACTCTATGGCTTGCGGCAGGCACCACGGGCGTAGAACGCCAAGTTGGATTCTACGCTGAAGGGGATGAGTTTCGAGCAAAGCCCGCACAAGGCGGCAATGCCTTGCTGGTGGGTGTTACGTCGACTACTTGGTGATCACGGGCACCAAGGATGCGGAGGTGGCAGCGTTCAAGGAGGAGATGAAGACCACCTTCCAGATGAGTGACTTGGGGCCTCTCTTCTTCTACTTGGGGATCGAGGTGCACCAAAACGACTCCGGCATCACACTTCGACAAACCGCCTACGTCAAGCGCATTGTTGAGCTAGTTGGGCTCACCGACTGCAACTCAGCTCTCACTCCGATGGAGGAGAAGCTAAAACTCAGCCGTGACAGCACGACAGAGGAGGTGGATGTCACCTAGTACCGGCGCCTTGTGGGAAGCCTTCGCTACCTCGCCCACACGCGGCGGATTTGGCGTTCTCCGTCGGCTACGTTAGTCGGTTCATGCAGCGACCGACGATGGAGTACCAACAGGCCGTCAAAAGAATCATCCGCTATATTGCGGGGACTCTTGACCACGGCCTCCACTACCCGAGGTGTCCCGGGGCGGCACATTTCGTCGGGGACAGCGACAGTGACCACGCCAGCGACATCGACACCAGCAAGAGCACGAGCGTGGTGCTCTTCTTCCTCGGCAGGTGCCTTGTTAGCTGTCAGTCGGTCAAGCAGCAGGTGATGGCCTTGTCCAGCTGTGAGGTTGAGTACATAGCGGCTTCTACCGCTTCAACTCAGGCGCTCTGGCTCGTTCGGTTTCTTAGTGATCTCCTTGGCAGAGACGCTGAAGCAATGGAACTCAGGGTGGACAGCAAGTTCGCTCTGGCCTTGGCAAAGAACTCTGTCTTTCACGAGCGCAGCAAGCACATCAGAGTGAAGTACCACTTTATCCGAGGCTGCTTGGAGGAAGAGAGCATCAGGGCAAGCTACATCAACATCAAGGACCGATTTGTTGATCTTCTCACCAAACCTTTTGGCAGGATCAAGTTTTAGGAGCTTCGCGTCAGGATTGGGATGATTCAAATCTCCCAGAAGACGACGCACAAGACTTAGGGAGAGAATGATGGAATAAGTCTAGTGTATGCGTTTTATGCTTTATGCTTTGTGCTTTACGCTTTTCGCTTTAGCATCTTAGATTAACTTTTTAGTTTTTCGCTTTAGCATCTTAAATTTACTTTTCAGCTTTATGTTTTAGCATCTTAGACTAGCTTCTCAGCTTTATGCTTTAGCATCTTAGACTAGCATCTTAGCATATGCTTGGCTGTCCATTAAGTCTATATATATGGATGCCCAACCCCTTAGGATGGCCATGTCATTCTAAGTAAGGAATATAGAGAAAATCGTCCCAATATTAAGTGTCATCCCTCACAATGCGAATGTGCGCCTAACACACCCCCAGGACCCTGCTGCTGACGCCTCGGACACTGAAACGCCTTGTGTCCCTTCTGGCCACACTCGAAACAGCGAACCGAGGGCTGACCTGCTGTCAGGCGGAAAGCGGGTTGCTGCTGGAAAGCACCTCTGACTCAGTGAACCTTGTCGCTAAACTGAAACTGGAGGAGTAGTGGATCGGGCGAAGGTGGGTTGTCCCGATCTCTGCTAGAACGATCCGCTGAAACGCTGACGCTGAGAAGCCTCACGACTGGTTCCCTGATCAGCTGTCCTCGTCTTCGCATCTCTGGACCGATCAACCTTCTGAAGCGACACCTCTAAAGCCAGACTCTTGTCAGTGAGCTCGCGAAAACTCCTCTGAACACCACCATCGATGTACGAAAGCATGTCGAGACGCAAGCCCTTTCAGAACCAGTACATCTTACTGCGCTCTGTCATAACCTCTGGTGCAAAGCGTCTGATCTGGGTAAAACGGTTGGCGAACTCTGTGATAGATATACCTCTCTGACGAAGGTTATAGAACTTCTTCGCCTTCGTCTCTATGGCTCTCTCAGAAATGTGAAAACCACGGAAAGCGGTGACGAAGTTGTCTCAAGTGAACTGCTCTGAATCGTCAAGAGTGACGTAAAGAGTGTCTCACCAAGCACCAGCTGCACTTGTCAACTGGTGAGTCGTCAAAGAAACAGTTTCTTGATCGTCACGCTGAATCAGATCGAGCTTCTTCTCAATATCCTCAAGCCAATCGTCAGCATCCAAAGGGTCAACTGCGCGGTCAAAAGCGGGTGGGCGCATGCTCAGGAACATAGTCATGCGGGAATCGGCTGGCTGATGGTACTGTGCTGCATCAGGTGCATAAGCACATCCACGAGGCTGCTGCTTTCACTGCTCGACAATCCGCTCGAGTAGAACTGTCTGTCGAGCCATCACCTCTGTCAAGTTCGGAGCAGCTAGAAGCTCCTCACCAGACGTGGCAACACTGGCAGGCTCAACTCCAGGGTCTATGGTGACTCCTCTGCCACGTCCTTCAGCCTGAGGGACTGGTACTCCAGCACGGCCACGCCCTCGATCAACGCCGGACGCGTCAGCCGCAGGTGGCACCGGTACACGGCCTCCAGCACCGCGACCATGACCTCTGGGGTCTGCACCACGATCACGCCCCGCGGGTGGCGGTACCTTAGGGTCCTCCAGAGCGGCCTCCTCAAAACGAGTTTGAAGGCGTCCAGACCTCCTCGAAGCCATCTGTTGTAGAAAAATATTTCTGATTAGAAAGATAGCATTAGCCGAAACAGGAATTACTGAAAAAGACAGAAGATCGACAGATCAGGACAATAAAAACCAGACAAGCACAATTTCAAACAAACAAGACTTCCATTGAGCAAACGACGAAATTTAAGAAAACAACTTTCACGACGAAGGTTTGATAGTAGATTCGGAACTCTAGATATATTTTTTAGTTACGTTCAGTTTTACGGTTTCGCTCTTACGGTCAAGCATGGTTCTGATACCACCTGTAACGGTCGGATTTTTCTTAGCTTTCGATAAGTCCCGATATTCCGTGACCTTGCTAATCTTAGGAGGTTGGCAAGCACGACATCACAAGCGATAAATCAAGAAACCATAACAGAAGCATTAAACAAAAAATGATAATAAAAAATAGCAAGTCAGTGCAAATTTATTAGTATATAATCTTCCAAAAGGGTCCATCGGCACGCAGGTCAAAAACATCTCAAACAAAACGATCACTATCGAGAAATCCATGGAATGCAACAACGGAAGCATCATCGTGACAGCGACAGCGAACCTCCTTCACACAGGCAAGCTTAAGCGTAGGAGCTGACTGCACGGTCCGTCGGAGACGTAGTCGAAGTCGAAGCTGAGACGATCCTTTGAAAACAACAAATTAAGAAGCCATGAGTACGAATACTCAGCAAACCACGTACTAGCTATCAACAATGAATGCATGCAAATAGTTTCAAGGGTAAAGGTTAGCTCAAGTGCTGTATGCAGGTCTAAAACATTTTATTTTATTTTAAAGATGCAAGAAAGTTTTATTTTAAAACTGTCAAATTTATTATCTTGCCTCGCAGGGATTTTCGTTATCCCAGACGGGGTTCATTTTAGATACTGGTGTAATCTCTACACCCGACCACAGCTCAAAGGCCGGAGCATAGAACATTTTGAAAAAGAAGAGGTGTAAGGAAAACAAAACTAGTCAACGAGAAACAACTCAGGGGGGTGTCCTTCTAAAAGGGACGTGGCAATGCGCATTAACTGTAACTCTACAGAGTTTATGCACCTGTTCTCACGAGAAGTGTCATCGGCAACTACCGTCGTAGTCTCGATGAACACACAAGACTCGTCCACAAGCTTTAACTAGCGTTATTCGTCCTCCAGAATAAAGATCCCAAATGCCTACGCAATCGGGTCTTGTATCTATGAATAGCATACCACTGATCAGGTGGGGTATTTCGATCTCATGTGGGGAGTTAATAGCTCTACACCACACTAACACATCACCGCACCAACCCACAGATAAACAACCAGTCTCGACAAGCTTCAAGATCAAGCCACTGCTCCTACAAAATAACGTAGTATGCATAGTACAAAGCTCGAAGGATTCGGTCTTTAATTGTCGATGCAGACACTCTCTCCAACCCCAACGCCAACAACCAACAAGTCTCACGGAAAGATCTCAGTCCGGATCTTTCTGTTGTATCCGCCACAGGTACGCCCACAGGGACTTCCCAAAAGTCCGTCGGCTCCTCGTACTTCATCCTGATCTCGCTAAATAATTATGTATAATTATTTGCAAAACTTACACATTTGAATCACAGTTCAAAATCATTTAACACAAATTCTATTTTTATACTGATAGGTGTCAGATAAAAATAAATACGACTAAGCATGGCTAAGCATAAAAATAAAATAATTATTCTAAAGCAATTTTAGGGCTCATATTTTGTAGAACGATAAATAGGCACGATTTAGAAATATTGCTAGCATATTTTAAAACAGTTGGCATGCAAAATAGGGTTGCAAACAAAACATGCAGTTTAAAATGCTGGGTTCAAAATTGACCAAGAAACGCGGCTTGCTTGGTAGCTCGGGATCGTAGTCGGGATTTGGGTTGTCGAACTGAGCGGGCTCGCGGTACTCCTCGACTGCACCAGCTGGACAACGACACGAAGAAGGGATCAGACACTAGGTACGCGATAATTTAAATTCGAATAATATTGAATCCAAATTTAAATTACTAGGCTAAACGTGCTCAAAACGTTCCCCGGAAAATTCTACACGACGTTCTCAACGAGACGAATTTAACGGAATAATTTTGGGAATCTTATGAGACTAAACGGAATTCCTCAAAAATCTCTAAAAATTTAGACTACGAGAAACTAGACTAACCGCAAATCGATTAGAAATCAACTAACTACCCTCACTAGCAATCAACTCTACAATCTACTGAAGAGTAAAAGTACGAGAGGGATTTGATTCTCACCACAGAAGAGGCACTGGAACCGGGGCTGAGCGGTCAACGGGACACGCGTGCAGGACGGGATCGACGATGCAGAACGGAATCGGCGACGAGGAACCGAGGACGAGAACGGCGCGCACTGGAGTTGCGGCTCGGAGACAGAACCGGCGCGGACCGAGTTGGGCGACGACGGCGCGTGGATCGGAACGAATTGCGACTCAGCGATGGAAGACGGAGACGTGGGCGACAGGCGGTGCAGACGGAAACGGATCGAGGCGACCGACAGCGACGCGGGGATCGCGATGACGGGCGACGAGCGCGGGATGAGCGACGCGGATCGGCCCGCTCCCTCCGATGCGATCGGTTCTGCAGACTTGGGGAGGAGGAAAGAAAAATGAGGAGAAGAAAGAGGGGTTGGTGGGATGGGTAAAATGGAGGGAATATTTATAGAGTTAAATGGGAGAGGTTTGAGAATTAATTAAAGGCTGTGGGAATTAATATCAGCCCGACAAAGCCAGTGATCTGAATTTCCGTGGCCAGAAAAATAAAAATAAATTCCAGATTTGAAGCGGAACGAAAATTGGGACACAATCGACACTTCGATTATTTCGAAAATTCCGGGATGTTACAACTATTAGGCTACTGACAAACTTGCTGGGATCTTATGGAGTTCGCTGCAAATACTACTGTTCACCTGGTTGTAATGACCCAAGACATTTCGTATCTGTCCAAATGTTTCCATCTCTCTGCATAGTTGTGGTTTGTTTCAGTTTTCACCTTGAATTGAATGCAATCTTTTGAAACATTGATCTTGTATCTGAATAATGGTTTGTAGATTTTTTTTAAAAAAAGATGTAAGCAGCATTATTTCTTTCTATTTTTTTGTGATTGTTTCCCTGTGTTCACGAGCATTTTCTGGTATGTAATACTGTCAAATGGGATGTGCAGAAGGATGTCAACCTCTACTTCTGTTTCAGGTGGCAGCAGCTTTTAATAAATAGCATTGTTGGCTATGATACTATACTTATTAACAGTTTGGTGAATTCTCCTGGTCATGGTATGCTTCTGGTCCAATCGTGCTTCTACCAGCCTTAATCTTTGGAATCATTCTACATAACAAAACATATTTTGTTCATACATCATAAGTTTGGTTTGCAACAACCAAACAACATGCTGGACCTTCTAATACGAATGTGGAACACACTAAAAAATTTGTGTGAATGATTGCATCTGCAGCTTATTGTAAACTTATCTTTCTACTTCGGTATGATATGCAGGTTATTTATAAAACTTTCAGACAAAGGAGCTTTATGATCTCAGTTATGGTCATGAACCACCAGAAGGTCCTACTAGATTTGGAGGTTTGTTAGGTTTTCACAATATTCTAACCTAATCAATGGATCTTTTTACATTCCAGAAACATTTCAATTCAAAAATATGGGAGGCTCCTATCTCCTCTTCATGCACAAAGTCTGATACATTGTAGGTTTGGTGTTTGCAGATTATTTTGTGACAAAAAGTGGTGTACTTATAATGTCACTTTTTGTCTTTTTCACAACCACCATGTCTGTTTCATTTACTCTCAGAGAAACACAATCTTGTATGCTTAGGTTCACAGGTTTGTGCTTGTTTCTGTTGATTGTGACTTTGGACTGCTATTGCTTAATTTTTTACTGAAACCTAAAATAAGACATTATGTGTTCTTCCCTGAAATTTTCAGTGCAGCTTCAGCACCATGCACGCCACCAACTGCCCACTTTTCAGCTGATATTCGTGTATGTGATTGAGTCATTGGTTTTTGTTCCGGTATGGGAATAGTATTTGGTGTTTTCAAATGTTTGAAAATTGTTGAAATGTTTAGCTGCAGGCTTCAGTAATTGCATAGCTCACCCATTCTTTGTTTCTGATATGTGTAGAGTATGATTGGAATCCTCTTTTTTCTATTTGAGTTCTACAATGATCACTTGCTTGCGTTTCTTGTTCTGACTCTTGTATGGTTATGTGAGCTATTCACGATGATCAGGTACTATTTTCCGTAAGCATATTGCTGTTCTCCTATTGTGAGGCTTCTATCCTTTTGGAACAGCTAAATTTTCCAGTAAAGTTGTGAAATGAGCAGTTGATATATTTTAGAGCAGTGATAAAAAATTATCACTCCACCTGTACAATTAATATTGCTATATGGGGAAGCGCATGCATGCATTTATACTTGGTTGAATCTATTTAACTTAAGTCCTTATATTGCAGTGTGCGGACATCTATATCGATGCAGTTCTTTCCACGCTTTTTCTTGTTATACTTCCTGGTTTTTCACATATACTTCTCATATACTTACAGTACGTGTGTTTCTTATGTATCAAATTTTTTATATTATTCTTCACCTTGCTTGTTGAAAGGCTAACAGCAGTGGTAATCTTTGTTTATGACCTATGCATCTATGTACCAGGCTTCTCTTATCTGGCTTTCTCTGCTATGGCCGCTTTCGTGGAGCATTTGATTTTATACTTTTGGAACCGTTTTGAGGTAGTCTTCTTGTTGTGCTTGTGGGATTTTCGCAGGAATCTCACAGGAATTTCACAGGAATCAGTTCATTTTCACAGGAAAAACGCGGGAATCAGGAAAAATTCCTTTGTTCCAAAGGAGTTATCTATCTTCACTAGGCTTTGTTTGGAACGCAGGAATTTCACAGGAAAAAAAACGCAGGAAAGGGAAAAATTCCCGCGTTCCAAACGGGGCCTTAACCTTTAATGATTCACCTAAAACTTATTTCTTCATCTGGGAGATTAGGATGCATAAAAGAAAGTTCACATGATTGGTTCATCAGCTCCAACAATAATCCGTTGTTACCTGTGGTGTTTTATTTGGATTGGTATGTGGTGCGTCAGGTGCCTGCTCTTCAGAGATTCATTAGGAGCCGAGCTCACATTCAACAACAAACGGGTGTCCAGATTACATCCTCAACAATCTATACATCTACATTACATATCGCAAGGTTAAATGTAGGGGACCCTGGCACGTTAAATGATGACCTTGGTGCTGCTCGTGAATCAGATGCCCGATTGGTTCAGGATGAGTCTACCATGAATCAGCAAGAAGGTCAACAGAATGCAAATTCTGAGGCTACTGCCGACAACCCTAAGCAATATGAAGACCAAAACCCCCAGCGAGCTGTCAATCCACCAGCAAGCTCAGGCTCCCTGAATCCATTTGGTTCCCGTTTGCTGTGGTTATTAGGAGGTGGTGCTTCTGATGGCATTGTTTCATTCTTCTCTATGTTCAGAGATATCCGTGATCATGGTCAAGATTTCACCGATCCACCTCAAAGTGAAAATGATCAGGTGACATAGAACCATGATTCATGAAGAAGAAAGTGGAGAACCAAAGACGAACAGTACTCTGGATGATTGGGCGGCAGCAATCAATTACTTCAAAGCTGATATAATACCTGCATCCCCTTAAAAAGATAATGACGAATACTGATTGCAGCATATACAGAATGGTGTGGGCTGGACATTCCATGTTAGTTTGTACGGAGTAGTATAAGTTGTTTGTCGCTTTTTTGGTTATTAGCTAAGGATATTGAGTTGCATATCTATTCATGACATATGTACATTCCCTACCTTCTGAATGGGGATGCCCATTCCTGTCCTGTATATAAACGTTTTTAGTTCACAACATTCGTAATTTTGTGCAAATTCTTTGTACTCCTATATTGTGGATCATGCAGCAGACAATGCTTGTGTTAACTGAATTCTATGTCATTGGGCTGCATATGTTATTCCTAGTTCCACAATTCCACCTTTCCATATTAGTCCTTGAAATCGAAACTTTGCTGAAATGCTCTCTTCGCAACCAAAAGAGAAACCATTTTACTTTTACAATGCAGTATTTATTTTGTTTTGTGAATTATGATACACCCATGCAGCAGGCGTACATGGGGCACATGCATCCTTGAAGTATTGAAAAGGTTTACATAACCTCTTGAGTTATTTCATAGACGGTTTTACTATGCACAGTCCTATTCTCATATTTGAGAGGGGTGATTTAGACTTATTGCTAAAGGTAATGGTGAAGATCTTGTTAGTTTACTAGTTATTGGTTATCATCATTGCCATTACTCCCTCCATCGATGATTTTTAACCTCAACTTTGATCATTTATTTTATTCAAAAAATTATTTAAAATATGAATTTTTTTTTTAATTTAAATATCTCTAGCAATAAATCAAATTATAACAAAATATATGATATTTATTAAAAAAATTTGAATAAGATAAACGGTCAAAGTTGAAATTAAAAGCCAATGACGACAACGATTAAAGAACGAAGGCAGTATATGATAACAAAATTTTCAATCCGTTACATTCTTGGAAATCTGGTTGATACAGCTGCAAAGTCTCCAGTCCAAAGATATGCCTACTCGTCACACATCACCCCAGAGCCCTCGAACACCTTAATGTCTTTCTCCAGGACGGATGTTTACCACAACACGCCAAAATTGATTTCTTCTATCTCGACGACATGTCAATGGCACCATGGTATCCATCAAGCAAGCAATCCTCTGCAGCTAACTCACCTCCACGAGGCGTCCCCACCCAGGTTTGATTTCTCCTGAAGAGATATTTCTGGCTCTGAATATGATGCTAATTAATAGCATAAATATTATTAGCCTATTATTAATGCTCGGACTTTCAGGTCGCACTCCTATTGATGGTAAGGAGTTTTTCTGTTAGGCTAGGTTGATATCTTAACCTCTTTTATGCATTGCCTGGAATTTTTAATAATGATTTGTCATAATAAGAGATATCATTTCAATTTCTAGGTGCTTTTGTCACACGCAATAATTTGGAGCATTCTTAGCCGATATCAAAGAACTCAATGCCCATAAGCAGTCTAGAGAGGTTGGTTGTTTGTCTATATACTGATTTAATCGTTATCCTGTTTTGTAAAATTCTAACCACACAAGTTTTGACGTCCAATCCGGAAACTCTCATGAAAGCTGAAGAGACATTTGGTCCAGATAACAATTCAAGGCTTACTAAACCGAAGCATGCCACAGGAATTATGTCACTCTACTCGGTAAGATCGTCTATCAAATTTTATGAGTTTCATAACCTCCCTCATCCACGTTTTATGCTTTCATAATGTTTTAACACCAAAATGAGCCCATTTCTTGTTGAAATTACAGTTAATGTGATGTTACTGTATTCGTAACTTCCCCTCACCTAGCTGTTGGGAGCGATGTCCAGGAGACATTTTTTTGTCCCGTGATCTACATTAGCTGTTGCAATTACCAGATCTCCCTCTGAACAGCAGGGCTGTTGTATATGGCTTTGTGTTGTAGTTCCAAAAGGGGGAGAGCATTTTTCTGTCCTCATTAGGTTACAGTTTGTTCAGTGGGGCATTCTAGTATTGCAGAACAAATTTAATGTTCTGGCAAATTTCAACTGCAATGGTCTTGCTCGGAATTTTGGTTCTGCTTTCTGTGAATTAATATCTACTTTTGCTCTGAAAGTTTGACAAGTTTGCTTCACAGGTAAACTAAGAGCCTTTTTGTTTGAGCTGAAGCTTTTAAGCTTTTAGAAAAGCTGAATGGTGGCTAGTTGAAAAGTTGATTGATGAAGTAGTGATTGTTGACTTTTACAATATATATTTGGCTTTTCTGCACATCAAAAGTCAGAAAAGCAGCTCTGAGTGAGCTTTTCAGCTTTTAGTTCATTTTCTTAGAAGCTAACTTTTCAGCATTCTTGTTTATTTCATCTTTTCATGTTTCAGTTTTTCAGTTGAAAAAGACAACCTGAAAAGCTGAAATAAACGGAGCTAAGACTGGCCACTTGCAGGTAATGCCAGAAACATTGACAAGAAATTAAACACTAGAACAAACATTAATTTAAAGCTATCTGCACTTCCATAGCAGCGGACTCTACCTGTTTACCTTAGCAAAGACTATCAGCTTGCAATGCATAGCATGAAACACACGAATGTCTGTAACACTGCTCCACCTCCACATATGGAAGGACAGCCAGAAAAAACAGCCCTGGACATACTGAAAGCTACTATTGGAGAAGGCCTTTATGCTTCACCTTCCTCCCAGTGTCACTGTCACGCTGTTACTGCGCGCACACACGTACTCCAATATACGTAACACTCCTATATACCAACTAGCGGACCATTTGCGACTTCAAAACGGCACCTGATCACAAGCTACTGATCAATCAGCTGGAAGAACCTAACTTGACTGGACGGACCCAGGAGCCCCTGGTGCATGTAGTCAGGTCAGACATCCTAGTAGGACCAGAGCTGGGAGTCGTCCATGCTGTAGGGCTGGTCCACGACCATGTCCAGCAGCTCCGGCGTGGCCTTGCAGGGCGCCTCCGGCTGCTCCATCTTGGGCGACGACATGGACGACGGCGACCCGGTGTTGGTGCTGCTGCCGCCGCCGCCGCAGCTCCGGGCCTTCTTGAGCCGGTGCGCCATGTAGGCGTTGTTCATGTTGAGTCTGACCATCTCGGCCTGCGCCAGCGCCAGCTGCGCCTGGAGCGTCTCCACCTGCTGCTGCAGTGACGAGATGGCGGCCACGCAGCCGTAGACCGGGTCCCGGACACGCGCGTTCGCCTCGTACACCAGGCTGCTCACCGCGTCCCCTCGGTGCTGCACCGGGATCTCCTGCAATTCCACGTAAATTTTCAGAACATGGGGCATCAGATTAGCCGACAAAGTGGAATATACATACAAATAGTAGGATACTAAGATATTTGTGTTCATACATAATTATCAAGATACACAGACATGTTAGCAGACATTCCTGTTCATACATGAGAAAGACACGTCGATTCTACGAGACTACGACAAACAAGCGGTGCTGATTGGGTTGCATTATCCCAAGAAAGGATTTGCAAAAGATTGCGAACATGTTTGCATGTTTGGCGCAGCCGAAAGTTTCCTTTTCAAATGGCATGTGCCTGCATTCACTTGCCTGAAGCTGATGGCGGCTGCAATCAGAATGTGGGGCCGTACACAACTGACGGACTGTTCCAGACGGCTCGACACATGGGAAAATCTTCGGTTTGGAGATATGGTCAAGGCCTCAGGCTAAAAGTCCCTGTCGACTTAATTTGTACCAAACAGACGTCTATGGTACTAGCTAGAAATGTCCCTTGGCACATGCTGATGAAAACGCAGCGAATCGAATTGGTTGATCTTTTCCATTGATCTGGCTGACTTTTACTACTATACACATGCTTGAGAGGATGCATGAAGGGCCCCGAGTGAGCAGTGAAAGTGGCATCTTTTGCCCATGCCATGTCGAGTTCATGATTGCTGAATTCTTGAAACGTGCAGAACATTGTGGTCAAAAGTCAAAACTGAAGGCTTTGAGAGCACTTCCTTAGAAACGCACTCGCTGAACTGTTAAAATTCTAGAGCGACTCTTCAGTTAACAACTCAAAAACAATAAGTTGGTGGAAACTTCGGACCAAGCTTTCTAGACCAAGAACGTATGAAACATCGGTACAAATTGATGAAACTGTAAGCTCGAGAGTGTATGTAAAGGTGTGACAGACGGTGCGTGAGTCAGAGATAACAAGGCAAGCATTCCCCCAGACCAGAACCATCCACTTCTACAGCACACATTGAGACACTCTATTCCAAACAAGGAAGGCGTCTCCAATTACAGAACATTTGAGTGTGCATTGCTCCTCCTTAACAGTTCTAGTAGTACACTTACCATACTAGAACTAGCTGCTGTTTGGAAATGCCAAGAATTTCTCAGCTTTGTCACCAGCATGGTTAAAGGGAAAAAAGAACAAAGCCTTCACCACAACCAGTATTAAACTAGTGAAAGATCTTGCCAAAACCAGTGATCAACATGATCCCTAGAAGCATCTCCATTAGATAAAAACAAGGCAGTATCTTTGGCAAAGGCATTCCACCTGAGACACAGCCACTGCCTGCACACTAACAACACTCAAACCATCCACATCTAGTGCACACACTGACAAAACTATAGTTCAAACAAATCAAGCACCAGATTCCCCGGTTGATTCAAGACTGGGCTGAATAAGGAGAATCTGAATCTTGGTCATGGAATATTTTCCTACCATGACAGAGTATATGAATGAATGCAGCAACACCTGGAGTCTGCAACAAGTTCAGTATCCGAAGACTAAAATCTGACGGCCTGAACCAACTGCAGACATATATGTACGACGCTACGCGAGCAGTTCACTGAAGTAACTAGGACTCTGTTTGTTTCCACTAACCGGTGAATATAAGTGAGAATCCCACCCAAACACTTTGTTTATTTTTACAAAAATCTGACTTTTTTGGTTAGAGGCTTCGTAGATTTGAACTAAAATGGAAAAGCGACAATCGACAAAATCTTCGTGGTGAGAATAATTGAATTTTCTGATAAACGCTTCTCCCACGTGTGGAAACAAACAGGGCCTAGAGGTTGGTAAAGAAAACAAATCACGGCGCCGCGTGGTCAGAGAGAGCTCGGCAGACAATCGTAGAGCAGGCAAGGTTAGCAGAGAAGCACCACGGCGTGTCCGTGCTTGCGGGCGCGGCAGCGCGGTGGTGCACCTGAAGCTTCTTGCGGACGTAGCCGGCCGGGAAGAGCCTGTGCGCGACGTACGGCGAGTTTGTGCCAGCTCCGTCGGCATGCAGATTGGAAGAGAAGACAGAACTGGGCAAAGAAGTAGGAGTAGTGCAGAAAGCACCCTGTTCTTGTCAAAGCAGAAACCAGAGAGAACTGGGCGAAAACGAAAAAGAATGCCGCTGTTCTTGTCAAAGCAGAAACCACCTTGAACCGCAAGATGATCAAGGCTTGAAACACCCGGAGGCACAGCAAGAACAGAGTGCCAGAACAGTATCCTGCTACTACTTAGAATGCTAGACGCGGCAAGGCCAAAGGCCCGACCGCACGCACGATCACGATCAGAACAAGCGAGGCGATAACCGAAGCATCCTGCAAGCAGCGAGTTTGCGGCGCGCACCTGGAGCAGCTTGCTGACATTGCTGGCCCCGAAGATCCTGTGGACGTTGGCGAACTTGTGCGGCTCCGCCGGCGGGAAGTAGGGCGCGAAGACACACCCCACGGCGCACCGACG
>BCLG01002905.1:12868-39674 GCA_001602295.1 Zoysia matrella | reverse complement strand
CCCTCATGGCCTTCCTTTGACCGGCCTATCTTCTATCTCGGCACTAGGCTAATTGCAGCTGCACGGCACAAGGTATTATCATTATTGCTACTAAGTACCTTTGTCGGCTGAATCATTTGCGCATGATCAACACGATTAATCATCGGGCTCCCATGCTCTTGAGCTGATTATCTAATTTATCGGCTGAATCATACTAGGAGTAGTAGTATACACCGGCAGGCATGCTAATTTGCGCTTGATCGAGTTCAAGTTTTTTTTAAGTGATCGAGTTCATTGTGCTTTATTACTTGAGATGCCGGTTCCCTTTCCTTGTCTCTTCTGTTCTCCATGAGACGTCCGGGGAGATTCTCTGTCCAACGCTGTAAAATGTGACCCTCCTTCATCAGCTGTTACCGCTAACGAGGACAAAAAAGGTCGCGGCTTTTCTGGAAGCGAAGTGAAACTCCACAGGAAATGGTGGTAGCACGGGAGCTGTCGCGCAGCAGTTCGATGCCGGTAGAGTAGCTTGTCGGTCGACTGAACCGGCTAAAAAATATCACATCCCAGCCAATCCGTGCGTTGTTTTGTCTGCGTTTTTGTGAGGGGTGTGTGTGTGAGAGAGAGGGGGAGAGAGGCCAAGACATCATCACACCCGTCATGGCGTCATTTCCAAGCTTCTGTGGTACCACTACGGCGGCAGTGTCGCCCCGCCATGCTCGAGTAGAGAGAGAGCACGGCGGCCGGCCGGCGGGGACACCCACCCACCTATCCATCCATCCACCTTTGGTTGCTCCGGCGGTGATGGCCGGACCCGGAGGGACACGATGGGTCATCAGGCAGGGGGAGAGGAGCATCGTCAAAAGAAGAAGAAGAGGTTATAGAAAAAGAAGAAGAAGAAAGAGAAACTGCTTGCATTGCATCCTTTTGTTTGTCTGTCTGCATTAGGAGTAAGTACTTCCGTACTACAACGAGACCGCCGCGGTGATGGCCACTCGATGCGCAGCCGCGCTTTCCCCTTTGCCTTTTGGAGACACCCATCCATGTTTCGGCTCGCCCGCTTTTGCTCTTTCCCTGTCCTCCCCTAGGACTCCTCTGTCCTGCCGGCGGTTTAGGAGGGAGGAGTACTCCTACTTGTGTGCAATCGGCGTTGCTTGCCGGCAAAGAAAGCACCTCCATCGAGTGGTGGCCACGGAGAGTGACACCGCTGGGTGCTGATCATGTGGCTACTCGTACAAGTGGTAAAAAACAAAGCACTGAAATGATTCTCCCGTTTATTTTTTATTTTGCAGCCACAGAAACATGTTCGATCAAGTGGTCAGGGAAAAGGGAGGGAGTCGGGTAGATGGATTGACGGGAGCAGTTGCGAGCAACAGTTCAGGGTATGGGAACATGGAATCACATATATATTTTTTTAGACTATGGAATCACATCTCCTGCGGCGGTGAAGATGCGGTCTGACGGATCCAGCCGGCATTGCTCCCAACACGTTGCTCTGTCGGTAAAAACCACCGGCAGTTGTGCACCGTGACCCGCGAGGAACCAGCACAGAAGCCGTCCGAAGACGCATGTGTAGACTGTAAAGCAAGAAGGTCCACAACGAAATCACGAACAGGCTCTTCTCACCTGTGCCGCGCAGCGCGCACGAACGAGATACCGAACCTGTCAGATTCGTAGGATCGGCTTCGCGACTCGCAGTTCAATGTACTGCTTCGAACCTGCGTCCTCTTCGGTTTTCCTGATCACCTCATCTGGGTTGCCCATATCGTTTGATGCCGGAAAACCAGCCTAGTGCTCGGTTTTATTTTTTTCAGTTTACAAGCTGCTTCACCGATTGTGAATTTTAAATTTTGAAATCCTCAATTTCACTGATTTATCCATAGGTTTTACTCATTTAATTTTTTTTAAAAAATTTAAAAAATAAATTGTATCAGTTTCATCGTTTATCGTGAAAACCGAGCTGTTTTCGACGGTTTCATCCACCATGCTCTATAGATGCACCGGAACATCTTTTCCTTTTCGATGGGACATCGCCGTCTCGTTCAACACACTGAACAAACATCTTCGAGCATACACAAGACCAATCACTGCATTTGGGGAGCGCATGTAGCCTGGTCTTGTTTTGGTTCATCAACTTTGTTGTCTGACTGTGATGAGCGGCTAAAACAGACAAAGACTCGTAGGTGTGGAGTAGCAGACACGAGCATTAATAAGCTAGTACAATCTTCCACTGCTTGCCAATAGAACCACACTGATGATGATCCTCTCGAGTGCAGACAATATCATGGTAGTACACCGTTCTTTTGTCAATTTGTTGTAGTTTCTTTTTCCTCACGGGTGTTCACAGAAGAGACAACAAGAGAGAAGATGCGCGTCGGTGGGATCAGAGCAAATACTGAGATAATTTTTATTATATGTGAGCAGGGCGTCGGGCTGGGGCACGTTCCCAGTCTGACTAAACCAGGTAACCTTCCTCGTGCCGAAAAGGCCATCTGATTCTCGTTGCCTAGGCTGCCACCTCTTAAATAGCAGATTACAACTGAATTGAAAACAGAAAAACAAACTAAGATAGATGAAACTAACTTAGGCCTGGCCGCCCTCCTCCTTATCTGCTACTTTCTTAGATCTCCTCTGGTAGGTGCGGCACACAGAAGAATCCACAACATTTCCCCTCTCTCCGACAAATAGCTCGTCCACGAGCTGAACTGCCCGGTAGCGTTGAACAAATTCTTCCAGTGATTCCCATGATGCGTCTGTTGTAGAGCAACCGATCCACACCCCTGTTCAGCCGAGCTCGGACTACCTTTTCTAGGTAGGTATCACACGGCCATCCAGCAGATTAGGCAACTAAAAAACATTGTTAGGGGGTGTTCCTTCAAAATTTTCAACAAGGACACATGAAATACGTCATGAATTTTGGCTTTGGGAGGAAGCTAGAGCTTGTATGAGACATTGACTATTTTGGACACCATCTTGAAGGGCCCATAGAATTTGGGCCTCAGTTTGGACTGTATAGCAGCATGAATGCCAGCTGCAGATTTTTGACGTAATTTCACTCAAACCCAATCATTGACTTCATAATTCACATCTCGTCGGGTCTGGTCTTGATAGCTTTTCATTGTGACTTGGGCTTGTATGAGTCGCTCCCAAATTTCCCTTAGGAACTCATCTCTATCTTAGAGTTGACGATCAACAGCAGCAACTTGGGCCATACCTGAATGGTATGACAGCAGTGACGGAGGATCTCTGCCATATACTATTAGAAATGGAGAGCACTTCACTGCTGTTTGATATGATGTGTTATAGCAATATTCAGCCCAAGGTAACCATTGCAGCCATGAACGTGGTCTGTCCCTTGGTAAACAGCGAAGGTACATAGTGATAACTCTGTTTACCACTTCGGATTGAAAACCATGGAGTCTTACAATTTCTTCAAAAAATGCTTTTGCAACTGATGCTGCTGTATATGGGTGTCCGAGGGTAATAAAATGAGCCAACTTAGAAAATCTATCCACCACAGTGAGTGTTACTGATTTCCCTCCTCCTACTTTAGGGAATCCTTCAATGAAATCCATTGAAATATCACTCCAAATTTCAGATGGCACTGGTAAAGGCTAAAGCAAGCCTGCTGGATGGAGATGCTTAGATTTATTTCTATGACAGATAGAGCAGCCCTCCACAAACTCCCTGACACGGCGATGAGCGTGAGGATTGTAAAATGAAGAGCGCCATCTATGTAGTGTCTTTTCAGCACCCTCATGCCCGAACTGATGTGCATCTGCTAGCAGCTGTGGCCAGAGCACCAATGCATCCGGGACAAATATTCTATCTTTGAATTGTAGTAAGCCATCTTTGATTGTCCATCCTCCTGCAGCTGTCCCGTTGGACAGCTTCTCTGTAATTTCTGCTATTTGAGGGTCACTAGCTGCTTCTTCCCTCAATTTATCAAATAACTCGAATGAGGGTGTTGATATTGCACAGCATACTCCTTCTTCATCACGGCAAGACAAGGCATCTGCTACCACATTTAATCTCCCCTGTCTGTACTCAATGGACAGATCATACCCAAATACTTTGCTAACCCATGTGTGCTGAGGGATAGTGGACAACCGTTGATCCAATATACACTTAAGGCTGTAGTGATCGGTGTGTACCATGAATGCACGTCCCCACAGATATGGCCTCCAATTTCTCACTGCTTTGACTAAACCGATGAGCTCGCGCTCATAAGCTGGTAGTTTGGCATGATGGGGGGCTACTGCTCAGTTGAAATAAGCAATGGTGCCATCCCCCTGATGTAAAACAGCACTGAAACCAGACCCTGACGCATCACAATCAACTATGAACTTCTTAGAGAAATCTGGCATTTGAAGCAGAGGTGCTACCATTAGTGCTTGTTTAAGGCTCAATAATGCTTTCTCGGCCGTTTCTATCCACTTGAAGGCTTCTTTCTTGAGTAAAGCTGTTAGAGGAGCTGCCACTACTCCATACCCTGCAATAAACTTACGATAATAGCCCGTAAGTCTGAGAAAGCCTCGTAGAGCTTTGAGAGTCTTTGGTCGTGGCCAATCTGCCACAGCCGCAACTTTAGAAGGGTCCATGGCCACGCCATTCTTGGCAACAATGTGCCCAAGGTAAGATACTGTCTCTTCTCCAAACATGCATTTTGACTTCTTCAATTTCAGCAAATTTTCCCGAAGCACCTGAAATACTGTCCTGACATGTTGTAAATGTTCAACCCAAGAGTGGTTGAATATCAGAATATCATCAAAAAAGACCAATACAAATTTTCTGATGAATGGTTTGAGGACTTCATTCATGAGAGATTAGAATGTTGATGGCGCATTAGTGAGTCCAAACGGCATTACTAGGAACTCAAAATGCCCTCGGTGCGTTCTGAATGCTGTTTTTTCAATATCTGTCGGATGCATTCGCACTTGATGATACCCACTCCTCAAGTCTAGCTTAGTAAATAAACAAGCGCCTCTAAGTTCATCTAGGAGCTCATCAACCACTGGTATTGGGAATTTATCCTTCACTGTTTTGCTGTTCAGATCACGGTAGTCTACATAGAATCGCCAAGTATTATCAGCTTTTTTGACTAGCAGCACTGGTGAAGAGAATGCCGAAGTACTTTCTCGGATAATGCCCTTTTTTAGCATGTCGTCACACTGTTTCTCAATTTCATCTTTTAATAGTTGTGGATATCGATAAGACCGAACTGCGACTGGGGCTGTTTCTGGAAATAATCTGATTTGGTGATCATGATGTCGCTGTGGTGGTAGTCCACTTGGTTCTTCAAAAATATCAGCAAAAGAAGATAATAACACCCCTAGCAGATTTTTAGATGCCGTCACTGCTGTGCATCGTGCTGTCGTCCCACCAATCCCCGTCCACTGCACTGAGCGGCCCTCTTGCCAAAAAGACATAGTGATTCATTAAAATTCCATAGGATTGGTCCCAAAGACTTCAGCCACTGAACGCCAGCACTAGGTCAAACCCATCCAACGGAAGGGTGTAACAATTGATATAGAAGTCTTCATTATCAATGTTGATCTTGGTGTTGATGCAAACACCTACGCTGGACACCCTATCTCCATTTGCAACTTTGACTGAAAATCCAGGCCGTGGAGAAATTTTCAGGCCCAGTTTATTGGCAACACTCTCTTGGAGGAATGTATGTGTAGACCGTGTCGACTAGTGCAGTCAACTTGGTCTTGCCAATGGTAACTCGGAACCGCATTGTGTTAGCAACATCAATTCCCGTGAGAGCATGGAGAGAAATACAGAGTTCTTCTACTGCTTCTTCATCTAGTTCCTGTCCTTCATCAAGCTCCAACAGGAATACCTCTTCCCACCACACTTGTGGCCTGGTGTTTATTTTTTAGTGCAGTAATAGCATTCCTCATTGGCCCTCTTCTTTGCAAGTTCTTCAGGTGAAAGACGCCTGAGCCGTGGCCTAGATGGACCAGAAAGAGCAGGCATTGGTTTCCTGGTGCTGTAGTACTTTGGGGGCCTGTAGGTGTTCTGCTAGTGCAGCTAAATTGTCTGTTTTCAGACTGCCTGCTATCTTGGCTTCGAGTATCAAATGTCCTTGATAGGCTCATTGCCATCTGAAGAGTAGTTGGCTCTTGTACCTCCACATCTGTACGCAATGGTTGGCCCAAACTAGCTGTGAATAAATTTATCTGTTGTGAAACAGTAAGATCTTCACATCTGCAAAGTAATGCCAAAAACTATCTTTGGTATTCTTCAACTGTCCCGGTGCGACACAGATCTTTCAATTCTGCTAAGCCATTAGTGCGAATGGGGGGTTCAAATCGCATATTCACCAAATCAAAAAAGCGGTCCAGGATACCATCCCATAATCCCGTTCCAAGGTGTAGAACCACTGAGCTGCGACTCCATCTAGATGCAGAGATGCAATCTAGACTTTCTCCTGCTCTAGTGTCCTCATCCCTTGAAAGTAGGACTCAAATTTAGTCAACCATGTGAGTGGATCCGACTCTCCATCATAGCTGGGGAAATTCAGCTTTGGGAACCTGCTGAAATTCCCGTGCTACTCCTCCAGATCAGCGTGAGGACCCCTGCCAAACCTAGCCACGCCTCCAAGCTCGCCTCCTCTCCAATCTTGAGAATTTCTACCGCCACCATATCCTCCTCCTTGCATCCGGCCAGGATCACTACGCCTAAAGCCATAGCCATCTTCAGGACGATCCCAAATGTTGCCGCGCCCGACGCCATAGCCGCCACCACGGCGATTGTTATGATCGCAGCCTCCGCCGCCATAGCCGCCAGCACGGCGATCGTAATGATCGCGGCCTCCGCCGCCATAGCCGCCAGCACGGCGATCATAATGATCGCTGCCTCCGCCGCCATAGCCGCCACCACGGCGATCGTACTGATCGCTGCCCCCGCCGCCATAGCCGCCACCACGGCGATGGAACTGATCGCTGCCCCCCTCGCCATAGCCGCCACCACGGCGATCGTATTGATCGCTGCCTCTGCCGCCATAGCCGCCACCACGTCGATCAGATTGAAAATTGCTCCCGCCTTCGTCCTCCGTGCGAGAGAACCTCTGATCATGTGCATCAAGTCGTTTGTTCATTGTCGCCATCTGTGCCATCATCTTGATGCTGAAGTCCATCAACTGATCAAGCTTTTGGGAATTTATTAGTTCTGGCTCCAGATCTTTTCCTTTGCCAACGTCCCCATGGTCTTTTCTTGAGCCAGAGCCCCCAAGATCTCTACCGGACATTGCTGTCGATGCAGGAGATGAATCTGATACCAATTGTTGTAGTTTCTTCTTCCTCACAGGTTGTCTTATTCCCCTAATGGCGATGCCTTTATATACTAGGCTGGCACCTTCTAAATAGCATATTACAACTGCAAATCACAACTGAATTGAAAACAGAAAAACAAACTAAGATAAATGAAACTAACTTAGACCTAGCCGCCCTCCTCCTTATCTGCTACTTTCTTGGATCTCCTCTGGTAGGTGCGGCCTAAAAAGGAGTCCACAACACAATTGCTGCTAGACATGCATTGCTGTGCATGACACACTGATCTCAAACATGAAAGAAAACGATGTTTGGTAGGAGTACGTGGCGTACGCCGACCTTTTTGTTAAAGGCTCCATACGATTTGTGTGTGAGATCGTTAATTAAGAGCATCCGTAATGTGCTTTAAAAATGGTATAAGAGTACATCATAAAATATTCTTTAGAATGGACCATAACTATTGTGTAAGTTGTCAATAAAAAGAAAACATCTAAAGTTGTTCATAGTGCTATAATCAAACCACAAGGAATAAAAAATATTTATTCTCTCTCCTTAACTTTCTTATTGGTGTTGAATATGATTTTGTATTTTTTATGGGTTTTAGTTATTGCTTATGCAACCTATAAACAATTAAAACCAAATTTACACATTGACCAACTCTTATGAATTAGTTGGACATACACATTGTGGTTGCCCTAAAAAAGAGTTTCATTTGTTAGTCTAGAACTAGATCCACTACTAAGATCTAGTTGTTCTCCCTGTTACATTTAAATATTATTATAAGAATTAAATCTTATTTATAGATAAATATCATTCTCACTTCTCAATATAACTTTTTTCTCATTAATATATCTTTTATCTATCACTTTTCTTGTTTTCTTTGTACATATCGGACATTTTTATTTCACTTTAATCCCCATGTTTAAAAGTAAAATGACAAATATTTTTTCGTCCATATTTTTCGAGAAAATTTTCTTCATCGATTCACAATTTATCCCAAAAAGGTTGTGATTCTCACTTCAGAGTAGAGGTGTAAAATAGTGATGATACGTTTTACAACTATCTAGCTCAAGAAAATTACTACTCCCTCTGTTAACAATTATAAACCATTCTAGCATTCAAATTTTCTCAATTTCGTTCCCCAACATTCTCACTTTCTAATTCGCTTTTATCTTTTCAACACACTTTCTCTTTTCTCAATGAATCTCTCTTCATCTCTTTTCTCCCTATTTTTTGTACACCATATTTTTTCACTTCTCCTTAATTTCCATGCCTCGAACTAGAATGACATATAATTATGAATGGAGGGAGTACGCTTTTAAAATCCCTTTCACTTTTAATTTTTTTTTGAATTAGAAATGTTCTAAGGGCATACTTTTACAATCCTACTTCCCAACAGAATATTACCTCTATCCCTTTCCTCTTTTCCAATTTTTTTTTTTTTGTTTTTAGTGTTCAAATCTCAAAGTAAGGGTCACTTGACAAATCTCACAGCTTTTGATTCTCTGAATTCACTCCTGATTATCATATGAAGTGATTTTGTAGTTAAAAAGTGATTCTTTAAGAAAATCTCCTAGAATCAGGGTAGATAGTTCTGCACAAAAGAAATTACTTTTTTCAGCTCTAACCATTTAATTTATTTTAAAAAATTATTTCACAGAATGAAACAAAAATTACTTCTTGAAAAACAAAATTTGATAGAGCTTTTCTTATTCTACTAGAGAATCAGAAATTGAAAATTCTGCCAAAGAGCCCTAATACTCATGAGTAGAGGGAATAAATGTGAATAGAGACAGAGTCAGCAACTGTACTACGGTAGTGCAAGTGCAAATGCAAATGGGCCGGAATGTGAAATCGCCGTAACGCTTGCCGCATTCCTGCTATTCCTTTTTTGTTTTTTTACCACGCATTCCTGCTATTCATGCACGACATCAACAGAGGGATTTGTTCTTTCCCACGGCTCTGCAGAATTCCCCAATCGCGGCATCGCCTCGACTCGCCTACCTCCGCGCGTGCCCCGGAACCCTAGCTTCCGCGACGCGTCCAGGTCCGTCGTCTTCCTCTGGCGGAATTGACCACTCCTCTACACCGGGCGCCGCGCTCCGATACCACCGCTCCACGGCGTCTTCAACCGGAATTTTCAGCCCGAGCTCTTCCACCCGTCGGCTTCGGCGTCCCCAGGATTGGTGCGGTCCACGGCTTCGATTCGAAGACTCCCACAGGCCCGCCTCGAGTCGACCGGATCCGCGACCTGCCGCCGCCACCGACGATCGCTTCACCTCTCGTGATTTTGTGTATTTCGATTAGTGGGGGAAAATTCAGGCCGTCTCGTGAACTATTTTTGTGAGAAAGAGAGGCCAACTCCCCATCAATCATGGGTGTTGTGTATTACAAATATAGGAGTGAAAAGGAAATTTATTCTATGCCTCTGGTGCATGCTTCTATCTCTGCCTCTGAACTCAAGCAACTTATCTTGATGAGCGATCGCCATGGCCGAGGGCGCAACCGTGGCCGCGGCCCCAGGGAGAGTATCACGATCTCCAACGCCCAGACTGGCGAAGGTTGGTGTTAACGTCACCATGTAGTTTCATTAATCATCGATACATCGCATATGAATCTGTAAAATTTTAAATTCATATATGTTTTGATACTAGGCATAAGATGAATCTGTAGGTTTTGAAAGCCTATATTTCAGTACTAAACAGTTATGCAAGACAACAAATTCTGCAACATGTAATAAAATTATATGTGCAGTTTGTCTTTCTATTGATATTTTGAGGGATTAGTCATCTCTTAGCCTTGAGATGTGTGCTTGAGGAAGGCAGGGCTATCTACACTGCTTATGTCCCTGATAAACGCTGAGAGCAAATTCATCACTATGTATTGCTTGGGCCTTACAATTCATGTTGGACAGCTTTGCTCGTTGAAGACCCTAAAGCAAGAAAGCTCACCAAGTATTTGAAAATTCATGTGCCTTTTGGTGGGTAGTTGTTTTTGGGAATTTCTTTTTCAGTTCTTACACTTTTCTGTTGCTTATTGATAGTGAATCCGACTATTTATGCTCTTTGAGATTCTATACTTCTGTGTTTATTATTTATATTTCAAAATATTCACACAACACTGCAAATTGTCCATTCCTTTTGTATTTTAACTATATGTCAGTCTGTACTCTTGTTTTCTTTCAGGAAAATGAGATGTGTAATATATCTATAATGTGACTGTAAATTATCTCTGTCCATGGAATTTGTTCCTAAGTTTTCATCGGCAGCAAAACTGTTACATCTGGGGGTATGTAACATTCCATATGTAACTTGGGACAATATCCTGCCTAGTGTTATAGTCCCCTTGTAAAGCATGTAGTTGTTAACTGGGCCCAATTACCCCATTCTTTTCTTTTATCAAAATACATCCAATATACCCTCTGATTGTCAGGTGTCAACCAGCAATTTAAACATATCTTTACATGCATTGTTAGACATGAGAATGGATGATCCTCTCAGTTCAGAGAGTATGCAGAATATATTTTCTTTGTTTGAGTGAATTATTGACATTTCTATTTTCTTTGTTTATTCATGTATGCAGAATATACAGATGAAAATGCAATGATACTGCAGAACACAACTGTTCTGGTTCGCAGAATTGCTGGGCAACTGTCAGACAATATTGTTTTGGTGTCCTCATACGTCTCCTGAAATATTTTTTTTCACATTTTAAATTACTAGTGACCTGATTGAGGTGAGAGGTTAGGAGGGAGAAATTTTAAATCATAGGACCATATGTGTGGAACCTAGATCCAGCTGGAATTTGGTATCCTTTGAACTTCGCTATGCATTCGTGCAAATCTTTTCTGCTTGGACAATTTATGTGGTTATTATCTAGAATAATCAGTTGTTGGACTTCACAATAGAAATGCAAACTGTCAGTGGAATTATGTATATATTTATTCCTTACGAGTTTCTGTCCAAACTTGAACAAAATATTTCTCTGATCAAACAAATTTTATCAACTATCATTTTGCGAGCTCAGGCTTAAACATTAAATAAATCTGTTCTAATGGAGATCTTACAGGGAAGAAACTATAGCCTAAGAGGTATTAGTTTGTATACTAATAATTTATCTAACTAATTGCAGGCGTAATGTTACCGAGGGCTCTTTTGTACCTTCGAACAAGTCAGTTCTTACAGATTCTATTTCAAAGTCGCTTTCCTTAACAGAAGTGCTGGATGAAGATGCTGCTATCACAGCAGTGATTGATGCGGCTGAACTCAAATTGTAAACACAGCACATTCTCTTTTATCACAGAAGAATAATAGTAGGTTTATGGTACCTTCACTAATGATCATCTTAATCCTTGGTGTCTGTAGGGAAGATCAACAATTTAAAAAAGCACAAGCTGGTGGAAGGTTTATGTCAGGAAGTCGTTACGGTAATGTCAAAATGAATTTCTTTCTGCTAACCGTGTTTAAGGTTTAATGCTTATAGAGCAAGTAGGTGCCCTGAAAAGGTCAACTTCTTCTTAAACAATGCATGCAGTAAGTCGCGTATGTCCCTGATTTTGCTAGTATGTTTTTGTTGAGTTAATGGAAAAAGTTTATATAGGTGATGGAGCTTATACTCAGATAGGATTCCACTTAGATGATGTTTATAGTCCAACTAAAAATATGATCTTCGTTAGAAAAACAAAGCTCTAAAAAATACTTGTATATAATCTTGATATATGTGACATAGTTATACTTGGACTATAAACAGATTTTCACTACAATGTTACCATTGCTCTTTTCTCCGAAGTTGATTCACATTTACTATGTGAATTCACAAACTGTGTGATTGTATATATGCTGTTGAACATCTTTTGACATGTGTTCTATTTGATTGTTAAAGGTCATGGGCCATTAGAAAGGGAGACATCTCCACCAGGTTACATCTGTCGCAACTGCAGAGTTCCAGGCCATTTCATCCAACATTGCATGCAGGAAATCAAGAAACCTCCATGTGGATATATCTGCTACAGTTTCCAAATCCCAGGACATTTTATTCAGCATTGTCCGACCGCTGGTGACCCCAAATTTGTCAAGAACAAAATGACTAGGCCTCTTGCTCCAGTTATAACTCCCACTCCTGTTGATGGCATCCTAGACTCACATGTCTCTGCTGCATCAGCAAGTGCTGTTGATTTTCCAGCAGAACTTTACTACCAACTGTGTAAAAAGGTTATGGCAGATGCATTGTTAACTAGCAAGTGCTGCTTTGATAGTTTCTATGATAAATGTGAGTGATCTTTTGAATATTTCATATGTATCTTTGAACCATTATTATTTAAGCATTCCAGATGTATATAGCAGTAGAATAGCACTTCTGATGCCTCAATAATTCTGAATAAAGAGCTGTTTATCTTTGTTCAGGCATTCGATACTATATTATTAAGCAATCAAAATGCATTTGTGGAGCCAAGGTGCTTGCAGATTCGCTCATTCCCAATCATACACTTCGGAGCACAATCAGCAATATGTTATCAGCACGAACTGGCAGTGTGACAAGTGGTATAACCAAGCACAGAAGTTCTTCTGGAAGCAACACTGATCCCAAATTTCATAGCCACGCTCCTTCTGCTGCCTCAGAATGGCAGGAGATTAAGCATCATTTGAACCAGCATGTATCAGAAGCAGCTGCTCCTGATGGTGGACTTCAGGTTGCTGCAAAAGATGATCTAGTGAACCAGCCCCAAGAGGAATTGCCAACCAATGTTCATCCTCTGAGCAAAGATGAAGTCAAATCTGCAATACCGTCTGTAGAGAATGTGGCAACTAGTGCTAAAAATCTCAAACTTCAAGTTGGAAGTGTATCAGCTTTGAAGGTTACTACAGTTTCTGGGACCCTAGAGCAGAATGCCACTAAAATAGATCAACCCAAAAAGAAGCGGAAGAAGGCAGGCTCAACAAAGATTGCTCAACCCAATAATTCTGATTTTGGCTACAATGTTCCAGTCGACCCTGCATATTACAACCCATTAGTTGGTGGATACCCTTGGGTAACTGAACCTTACATATACGGATCAATGGGCATGCTCTTTGGTGGTTATCCAATGGGCCCATACGGTGTCAATCCCATAAGCATCATGCCACCACCGGCTCTTCCAATGCATGGTTATCCACCAAACTATCACAGGTTTGTGTCCTTGTAGCTTTGTCTTGTACTAAGAGAGAATTAACAGACATAAAACCATCTATCGGAGCACCTTGATTAACCTCAGTTTATGACCCATTAAGTATATTCGGCTGCCACTTATTTAGAGAAAACGCCTCTTTTATTGCAATGCTAATAGTTTATCGTCTTGATTTTTGTTAGGCAAGATTCTCATCCCACACTTCAGCGGGGCACTGAAGCTGCTGCTCATTCAAGGTTGCTAGAGGCCCAAAGAGTGCAGCCGACAGCAGGGTTCTCGTGGTTCAGAGCTGAGGAACAGAACAAGGTCAAGCCCTGAGAGGAGGGAGCAACGACGTTCAGACAGGGCCTCCGATGACTACTATGAGGATCACAATAGGAAGAGAATGCATGTATTTTCTCCAATGGATGGTGAAAAACAGAGCAGCTGGAGGTCGAGACACAGTTCCAGGAGTATGACACGTGAGGATTCAAGCGATGATGAGCGCAACTTCAAGAGGAGATGGGGCTGCAGGTTCTCTCTCGCTGAGGACTCGAGGCACTAATAATGAAGATGGCTTGAAGGCGCCACATATTATGTCACTGTACACTGGAAGCACTTGTGGATGGCTCCAAAGTGCAGCATTGCTGATGTCCAATCTCGCTGATAGATTCCTTTCACATGTAGTTTGTATGTATACCTCTGAAAGTAGAGGAAAGCCTTAGACAGAAGAGGAAAACGTCAATGCATTGATTAGAATTACCAGCTCTCGTCTCTGTAATGACTTGCTGTATCTGAGTATCTGGAAAGATCAATGGAATCTCTGTAGTTTTTGGGTTAATTTATCATATTTGATCTGCATTTACAGTTCATCCGTTTGAAGCTGCCACTGATCTGTGAGGTTTTGTGCAACAACTGATTAAGGTCATGTTGCAAACCATTCGGGATATTTGATAGCTTATAAAATTAACCCAAGTGGTTTGACATGGTCAACACCTCTAAAACATCTGATTTTCTTTCTTGAAACCTGTGTTTTTCTGATAAATTGAAGTGGTTCATGTAAAATTACTATTTGATTTCTATAAAATTTCTGCAGCTAAATTAACACCAAATAGTTATTTCTAGTGTCAAGAGATATTATACCTAATGGTTTGAAAACTAGTTAACCATTATCTAGGTGATAATTATTAGTTATATCTTGGTAATAACTACCCGCTCGGGTTATATTGATCATTTGTTTTATTAAAAAAATTGTTAAAATGCGTAAAATAATTATTCGTGTTTCAAATACCACTAATAATAAAAGAATTATAATAAAATATATTATATTTATCATATTTTAATATGATAAATAATTAATTATATATATATATATATAAATTAATTTTGTTAATAGTTTAAAATGGAAGAGAGTAATTAATAACTATCTCTGTCGCTAAACACAGCACAAAATTATGATGCGAACCAAATGTCTTCAAATTGAATTTCGGTCTCCAGCGTAATTAAATTAGTAGTCACGAACATCTATCGTGCGAAAAGAACTCTCTCATTTCTACCACTACTGTAGCAGAGGCGACTCGAAGGCGCTCCAGGCGACCTTGCGTCCCCTCCGTCGTGCGGCCAGTGTCCTCGCCTCCGACGGCCTCGCAGAAGTCGGATGAGGTGGGGGCCCGGCCCCGGCGGTTGGGCTTGTAGATCTGGTAGGTTTCTCCGGATCAGGCTCTGTTTAGGTTAGTTATAGTAGTTTAGTTCTTTTTCTAGATGCTTAGCTCCTCTCCCTTGGCGTGTTCTTCGTTTGGGGAGGCTTTCTTCATCCCCGGCAGTGTCAGTTTCTTCGTGACCAGTGCGGTGGAGCTTCTGTTCTTCAGCTCCGTCATCAGAGGTGACTCGGAATGAAAGTCTCTTTTGTGCGCAGGGATGGATACTCTAGGCATCTTTGAGGATGAGCTGTGTGTCTGAGATGCCGATGTGATCGGTATTTTTAGACCTGTTGTCTGGCTGTGGATCTCTGGGTCAGCGGTGGCGGTTTTTTTTTCCTCTTCGTCTTCGCGAGTTGACGGCCGATGTTCGTTCGTCCACGATAATTTGTTCTGAAGGTTCGACCAGCCGTTGGCTTTTGCAGCATGATCAAACTTTGAAGTCACTCGTCGAGACGGGAGATGGAAGTTGCTTGGTGCTGGCGATTTGCTTCAGGTGGGAGTCAAGCCGGTGTCAAGGATGCTCCGGAAATTAGAGAATGTGTGATGTATTTTTCAGTTTTCTCAAATGTGTTCTGCGTAACTTCGACAATGTACTGTGTTACGTTTTTAATGTAATTCCCTTTAAAAAAATTAGTAGTCACAAAAAATCGCTATAATTTTTTCCACGCAAACGCTCGCTTCGCTCCACACGTGTGCGCCGCGCTGGCCTCGCCAGCAACGCACTACTAGACACCTCTCCGGTCGCCATTTTCCTCTCCACTCCGCTCCCCTCCTCTGGTCTCCATCCCGCACCTTCCTCCCACCACCCATGGCGACGCTGCAGTTCAACCACGTCGCGCGCGAGACCTCCGACGTGGCCCGCCTCGCCGACTTCTACGAGGCGGTGCTCGGGTTCGAGCGCGTCCCATCCCCGACCTACTCAAACTTCCAGGTCGCCTGGCTTCAGCTCCCGAGTTCCCCGGGCTTCACGCTCCACCTCATCGAGCGGGACCCCGCCGCGGTGCCCGCTGCAGCTGGGCCCGGCGCCGAGGGCGCGCCTCCGTCTCAGCTGCCCCGCCGCCGCCACCTCGCGTTCACCGTCGCCGACTACGACGGGTTCGTCACGGGGCTCAAGGCGCGCGGCACCGAACTCTTCGAGAAGATGCAGCCCGACGGGCGCACGCGCCAGGTCTTCTTCTTCGACCCCGACGGTAAGAGATGCTTTCCGCCTCTCTATAACTGTTCCCCAATTCTCGCACTGTGAATCGGCGATAGAGCGTGGCTGCAGAGGTCGATAATTAATGGACTCTTTATTTTTATTTGTTGCAATCTGCTGAAGAATTGTAGCTTGGCAGTAGCCTACAATTTGCAAAGCTCCCAATTCCAAATTTCTGCTCGGTTTGTGTTCAGCTTGAACCATACGTCGTACTTATATAGATTACAGAAGCGTAATACTAGTTTCTATTGAGCATAAAAGCGGGCCTGTCCATTGAATGTTACCATGATCCAAGAGCTAACTATCAAGCCCTTTGAACAAGTTTTGTTCAAAATTGACTCATTTTTGTAAGCTTGTTGAGCGGCAATTTTAAAGAAGCCCAGGAACCTTTGAACTGAACCTAGCCAAGCCAACCTATACATAGCCAACATTCTATAAATCAGACGATTAGTGGATGGAGCCCATGAAACGAGGATTTTTCTGTTTCTGATTGTGTTCCTTCGGATAGGCTGTTAGAATGAGGGGGTTACTTTTGGAACATTTCTGACGCATTAAGAACTTTTAGTGTATTTTGCTCAAATTTTGACGCTGTACTAATGTCTTTGTATCCAGCTCTTCCCTGTAAAAGAGTCCTGAGTATGTCTGCCTGCAAAAATGATTATCATTCAATGTTCATATTTGGCTGTATTTTGTTCCCATTTGACTAATGTAGGATGCAATCTTCAGGACCTCTAATATTAAATGGGCCAAGTGATTCATTGTGACCTCTAAAGTTTGAGCAGCTTCATTGGTGCATCCACTATCCACTCTAAAGCAAACGAGTTTGATAACTAACTATTTGGTTGATCATCTGGAACTGCAGAATTTTTGCATTATCCATTTCTCATTGCCACATTACTTCATAATAGATCAGTGATGCTAACTCTGCCATCTATGTTCTAACGTTTCCTTTACAAATATTTCTTTTTTGGGGGGATGTGGTGGGGGGAGCGTGGATTATGCTAGTTAAGCTGATCGTTTCATTTGTGAGACATATCACATATGCATAGTAATAAGGTCCTTTACTTTTGAGCACCAGATCAAATCTGTCATGATGTAGTAAGGTAGTGTTGGAATAAGAATAACTGCTTTTATTGTGTACCTTGATTAATTTTAATTAAGCTTTTATTTGGCATGAATATGGGTTACCACAATTATAGTTAGGTGACTTCTAACTGCAGCATCCACCATTTTGTGCACAGGGTTGCAACGTCTGGAACTTGTTTCAATAGACCGGTTTTGACTGTTATCTACTGAAATTTGTATTTTCTTTTGAGTTGAATTACTACATATAATTAGAGTTTCTGCAATAAGTTGTTGCCACATACAGTAGAATATCGCATGATGTGAAACCAAATCATTCCATAGCTTGGACTTGATTCAGAGCTGCCTAAAATCAAGGCCTGAAGCATCAGCTTGCATGGGCGGATCTAAGTAGGCTGGTGTGGGTGCAGTCGCACCCACGAAAAAATGAGATTAGCTATGATTTGTGTGAAATTTTCACTATATTCACACCCATACGTAAAAAATTATTGCACCCACTAAGCGCACCCCCCTCAGATTTTCTCTAGCTCCGCCACTGTCAGCTTGTGCACCCACTGCTCGATAGTATTCGTACTCTTTGTTTTTTCGGGTTCAGAAAACTGTTGATTGCAGTGCTAAAAAGTTGATTGTTTTTCAGTAGTCAATTGCCTTCACAGCTAGCAACGCTTTGGTTTCTAAGCTTTGAAATGAAATGCGCATCGGTTCACCTTTTCCTGTTATGTCATGCACCAACTTTCAGTCTGATTTGTCTCTGTTGCAGGCAATGGCCTAGAAGTTTGCTCGGGCACAGTGGATAAATGATCGAAGAGAATGATGGGCTTGCGCGCCTCTTAGGCTTGTAAATCTGTTGTGCCTGTGGTTGATGCTCATTGATTTAGTTCATTTGAGCACAACATTGACGATCTCCTGTGTCTCATCCCCTTCGGATGGAAATCACCGAATAAAGCGTCCTTCACTTGAATAAATCAGGAGAGTAAGAGTAACGAATGTCTCTGCAGACCTAGTTCCCACATGTTGTCACTATATACCCCCTTTTACTTTGTGGTGATGGAATTTTAATGTTTTGCTTCTTTTTGTTGATCAATTGAAGTGAACAGATATCTAGCTAAGTTGGTTAGCTGCTTTTAGTAGTATTACTCTTGTCCTGGGTTCAACACTTTGTGGATGTTGAAAATAATCGCATTTTAGTGATGATTAAATTAACTTCAGTATTTAGGAAAAGATTTAATATAGCGAGATTCGAAATACTACGTATGATGCATATTAGCACTACGATCTAAATTTGCTTAAGCAATCGTGATCTCGCTAGTAACATAATGTATATAAATAGAGAAAAGAGAGAGATGTATGTTATTTTTACAGTGAGGTTGTCGATGAAAATATTGCGTAAATAGTAGACGAAGCAGATCGTCGATGTAGATATAGCATGTGACTGAAGCGAAGAGAAAACAGTCAACAGCGTCGAGAGGAAGCAGACGAACAGTAAGCAGTCGCGAAGGCGTTTCTCAAAAACTTTATACGGCTCGTACCCTGTGCAGGGACACGACAAGCAGTCGCGAAGGCGTTTCTCAAAAACTTTATACGGCTTGTACCCGTGCAGGGACACGAGAGGACGGACGTGGGTTTTGGAGATCTGATCTCTCGACATTGGTGGCACATCAGCGACAGGTGGGGAAGATAGAGCAGTGCAGCACTCAAGGGAGAGGAGAATGAGAGAATGGTTGTGTGTATTCTGGACGACGTTTCGCTCATCTATTTATACACAAGAACACTTACATATATGGTAAGCAAGCTGTCATATATAACACCTGTGTATATGGTAACTAGTCTACTATTTATACGAATATGGTAACTAGCCTATCATTTATACGAATATAGTAACCAGTCTGCCATCATAAGAATAATTGCTTACCAAAATTGATAAGCGTAATATTCTCTTTTCATATGTAAGTGAGCCTTTGAGATTTAAGGAAAGTTATTTGAAAAACTTACAAATCTTTTAACAATCTCCCACCAGATCTTAGAGGCACGTTTCAAATTCTCCTCAACTAAAGTACTGTTAATATAACAGTTTTTTCAGTGGAGACTGTTTTAAGGTTGAACATTCACCTAGAACCGCAAGCTACACTCATTCATAACTGCGCAATGTACTAAGTCTTTAATTGATAGTTTGGTGTGAACAAGTTTTATCTGAGGCCTTACTAGTACTTGGCTACCAAGTGTCAACCTCGTGGGTGGAGCTTATAAGTCATACTCTTGTCTCAGTTCATTAGTCTCTTAAAGAATATTCAATTCTTATAAACTGTGACTAGCCGTTAGACTCACATAGTGTGTTCTTACAAGAATACTTTGTAGGACAATATTTTGCTATAAAAGACTCAGAACACATTAAGACGATAGTCCGCCTGTCTTACAGAAATGAGAGTACTGCATCTTCAACGGAGTGAGTTAATAATAGGTTGTACTCTCTCATCAACCAACAGTTTGTTCTTTTCAGTTTCTAATTCACGGGATCTCCGATCATATAGGTTGGGTTACCACTATGGTTAACTCACATGGGTCTTAATCTCATCTACTTCGATGCATTATCAATCATGGTACGCAATAATCCCTCAGTAAAAGATCTGTCAGGTTCTTAGCTGTATGGATGTATTCCACAGCTATTACTCTGGAGTTTCTCAACTTTCTGACAGACTTCAATCTGCGCTTCACATGTTTGTTGACTTCATATTATCCTGACTATTGCTTACCTTCGTAATAACAGTTTGATTATCATAGTTCATAAGAATAGTCGAAATTAGTTTTTTAACCACAGGTAAGTCCATCAACAATTCTCTCAACCACTCAGCTTCAGTATAAGCTGTGTCCAGAGCTGTAAGCTTTGCCTCCATAGTGGATTTAGTAAGAATCATCTGTTTACAGGATCGCCATGAGACAGCACCGCCATCTAAAGTGAAAACATATCCACTAGTGGCCTTTAGCTCATCGGCGTCTGTAATGCAATTTGAATCATTATATCCTTCAAGTATACTAGGATACCTTGAATAGTGAATTTCATAACTCATTTAACCTCTTAAATAACGCAACAATCGATCAATACCACGCCAATGATCATCTCCTAGATTAGATGTAAATCTACTCAGTTTGCTCACAGCAAACGAGATGTCAGGGCGAGTTGCGCTAGCTAGATACATCAGTGACCCAATAATTTGTGAATATCTCAATTGATCTTTTCCTAGTTCTCGATTCTTTCGAAGTATTAGACTAGGATCATAAGGAGTTGAATAAGGTTTGCTGTCCATATAGCCAAAACGGCTCAATACCTTTTCCACATAATGGGATTGCAACAGGGTAATCACATTCTCTACTTTGTTTAGTTTAATATTTAGGATCACATCCGCTTCACCTAAATTCTTAATGTCAAAATTTTGGGATAAGAATGATTTTACATCATTTATCTCATAGACCTGTCCCAAAAATAAGTATGTCATCGACATACAAACACAAGATTACTTATTTACTCTCACCATGGCGGTAATATACACAAGTATCGGCTTCATTCACTGTAAACCCAGCAAAGGTTAAAGTCTTGTCAAACTTCTCATGCCATTGCTTAGGTGCTTGCTTTATGCCGTACAAGGATTTAAGTAATTTACACATCTTGCCCTCTTGTCCTGGTACTATAAATCTATCAGACTGATCCATATAAATCTCCTCATCTAGGTCTCCATTAAAGAAAGCCATCTTCACGTGTATCTGATGAACAAGAAGACCATGTGAGGCAGCCAAGGATAATAGTATCTGGATGGTAGTCATCCTGACAACGGGTGAGTAAGTATCAAAGAAATCCTCGCCTTCTTTCTGAATATACCCTTTAGCCACAAGCTTTGCCTTGTACTTTTTAATAGTACCATCAGTTTTTAGCTTCTTCTTAAACACCCACTTGCATCCCACTAGCTTACAACCAAGTGGTCGATCTGTTACTTCCCATGTTCCATTGGCAGTAATGGAGTCCATCTCACTATGGACTGCATACTTTTAGTATTCTGCATCAGGCGATGCATATGCCTCTGAGATGGTTGTAAGAGTATCATCCACAAGGTACACAGTGAAGTCATCATCAAAGGATTTTGCAATCCTCTGTCACTTGCTACTTCGAAGAGCTTCTTCACTGTCATCTTTCTCATTTTCATACGAGTGCTCAAATGACTCAATCACATGTATGGGTTCAGGAGTCAAATCAAATGATGAACTAGATGGATAATATGCATCTTTCAATGAAAAATATTTTCAAAGAAAGTGACATCACGAGACTCCAAAAGTGAATCAACTAAAACATCAGACGTTTTAGATTTTATTACTAAGAATTTATATGCCGTGCTGTGGTGTGCATATCCTAAGAAAATGCAATCAACTGTTTTAGGTCCAAGTTTGTGCTTCTTATGCATTGGTATGCTAACCATGGCCAAACAGCCTCAAGTGCGCAAGAAATGAAGTGAATTTTTTCTTCCCTTCCATCCTTCATACGGAGTGACTTCACTGTTCTTAATAGGAACTCTGTTCAGAACGTGACAAGCTGTCAAAACAGCCTCCCCCAATCATGTCCTAGACATACCAGACGTTCCTAATATGACATTCACCTAGTCCATTAACGTACGATTCTTTCTTTCGGCAACCCCATTAGATTGAGGTAAATAGGAAGGTGTTCGTTCATTAATTATTCTATTCTCCAAACAGAAAAGATCAACCTCATTGAAAAAATATTCCCCACCACGATCAGACCTAACTCGTTTTATTTTTCTTTCTAATTGATTCTTCACCTCAGCTTTATAAGTCTTAAAATATTCTGACGCCTCATTTTTAGTTTTTATAAGAAACATATAACGGTATCTAGTCGCATCATCAATTAAAGTCATAAAGTATCTTTTTCCTTTTTTGTCAACACACTATTCATCTCATAGATATCAAAATGAATGAGTTCTAATACAGCTTTATGAGGTCTACGAGGTTGCTTTGCTTGCACACAAGCTTGACATTTAGAACCTTTGGCAGTAGGTAACTTTAGAATTAAACTCATATTGGATAGCCGCGACATACAACCAAAGTTAATGTGACACAAACAAAAATGCAATATATCAGCCTCAGAATTGTTTAGATCACACACATGGTTCACAACTTTATTTGAGAAATCTGAAAGAGAAAAGCGGAACAAGCCTCCACTATCATAGCCTTTGCCAATGAATTGACCAAATCTCGACATAACTACTTTATTCGACTCAAAGACCATCTTGAATCCATCTCGACAGAGAAAAGATCCACTAACAAGATTCTTGTTTATTGAGTGGGCATGCTGCACGTTCTTAAATCGCACGATTTTTGCCGAAGTAAAATTTAGATCGACCGAACCAACACCAAGAACAAAAGCATGCGAGCCATTCCCATCATGACGATTGCACCTCGCGCGGTTTGATAAAATGAAAACATAGATATATTAGAACAAACATGAATATTAGCTCCTGTGTCTATCCACCAATCATTAGATTGATAAACAGATAAAACACTAGGTAAATTACCATACCCATAGCTTCCACTGGAGTCACCAATGGTCACGTTGGTAGACTTCTACCCCTTTTGATTGTTCTTGCCCTTGCGGTTACGACACTTTTTAACAAAATGTCTATTCTCACCGCACACAATGCAGATAATCTCATCTATTTTATCTTCTTCTTGAACTGAATAGTCTGTATAGCCTTTTTTTTCTCTTCTGGTTCTTTCTACTAGTGTGCTGCATCACATTGGCGCTGGATTGCCCTTCAGGTGCTCTTAGTAGAGTATCTTTTGCCCGAGCCTTCTCTTCAACATCAAGACCAGCCAACAAATCTTCAACCGAAATGTTTTTTCTCTTATGTTTCAGAGATGTGGCATAGTTCCTCTATGACGAAGGTAACTTGGCAATAATGCCCTCTGTCACAAACTTGTCAGACAATTGACATCCAATCTGTTTGAGCTTCCTCACAATGAGTTAGAGTTCATGGGTCTGCTCCATGACAGAACAGTTATCCACCATTTTGAAGTCATGGTACTGCTCTATGACATACAGCTCGCATCCAGCATCTGAGACCGAGAACTTATGTTCAAGTGCCTCCACAATTCTGTGGCACTCTTGATGTGCATGTACACATCGCACAACTGGTCAGATAAAATACTAAGGACGCATCTAACTTAAATCGTCATAGCTGTGGTAAATTCTTGCACCTCTTTCTCACTTGCAAGAGGCAATGCAGGAGGATTACCCACGACCCAAAACACGCCCATAGCCGAGAGCCACAGTTGGACTCTCGTCTGCCATCTTTTAGAAGTTCACACCATTGAACTTCATCGGTTTCATCGCATCAGCAAATCCAGCCATCACTAAATGCCTATAAGCTTTTTGGATTGTTGGAAACAATGGCATTTTAGTGATGATTAAATTAATTCCAGTAATTAAGAAAGGATTAAATATAGCGAGATTCGAAATACTACGTATGATGCATACTAGCACTACGATCCAAATTTGCCGAAGCAATCGTGATCCCTCCAGTGCTAGTAACAGAATGCATATAAATAGCGGAAAGAGAGAGATGCATGTCATTCTTACAGTGAGGTTGTCGATCCAAATAGTAGACAAAGCAGACCGTCGATGTAAATGCAGCACGTGATCGGAGCGAAGAGGAAGAAGTCGAACGGCGTCGAGGAGAAGTAGACGAACAGCGAGCAGTCACGAAGGCGCTTCCGAAAAACTTTATATGGCCCCTACCTCGTGCAGTGTGCTGCATGAGGGGACGTGGGTTTCGAAGACCTGCTCTCCCGACGTCGATGGCACGTCGGCGATGGGTGGGGAAGACAGAGCAGTGCAGCACTAAAGGGAGAGGAGAATGAGAAAATGATTGCGTGGATTCTGGACGACGTCTCGCCCCTTTATTTATACACAAGAGCACTCACGTATATGATAAGCATGGCTGCCATGTATAACACCTGTATATATGATAACTAACCTACCATTTATACGAATATGATAACTAGTCTACCATTTATACGAATATGGTAACTAGCCTACTATCACAAAAATAATTGCTTACCAAAATTGATAAGCGCAATATTCTCTTTTTATATGTAAGTGGGCCTTTGAGATTTAAGAAAAGTTATTTAAAAAACTGTCAAATCTTCTAACAGTGGAGCTAATTTGAGGTTGGAGTTAAATCCTCTCATATGTCTCACACAAAGCACAGTTCTATGTTTCGGTCTAGTTTGTATGTTGTTCTCAATGGGCTACGATTGCACAAGGGGCTATGATGCCGTTGTGCAAGTGTTGAGTTTTCTCAACGTGCGAAGATCTTTGATTCGACACTCTTACCCCGCAGGTCAAGTTTTTCAAATAAACCATTCGACCGGACTGTTGGAGTCATAAACAGGACCGCTAATAGGGTGAAACTCAACCCATACGCAAACCAAAGAAAATATTTTGGTCCCCCAATCCACTAAATTAAATAATTCATCCAACCCAGTCCAAACTCTTTGTTTTAGTCAAACAAAATCAACCCACACATGGGTTCAACCCATAGGTCGAACCTATTTATCTATCCATGCCAGCACCACCTCTCTTCTTTTGATGCAAGGAAAAGAATCAAGTGTCAACCTAAGGAGTTTTAAAAAAAAGTGTCAACTCAAGGAGAGGTATAGCTAACTAGCTGGGCCGGCTCGAGGCCTAATGATTTTGGCTTGGGCCGACCGCAGCCCAGTGCAACGGTTAGGTGGATCGTGTTAGCCCGAGGTACGACACACACTGCACCTAGGTCTAGCCGTAGGCCCACTGGACCAGCTCGAGCATGGGCCGATCAGCCCGCTACATTGGAGCATGGCCCAATTAGCCCAGCCTGGTAGGCTGATCACGGTCGGTCTGTATGGTGCAGGTTCGGCTCAACCCGATCTAGCCTGAGACTGCCCACAGGCCGACACAGCACGACCCGATCAACTAGTCGGGCTGCCTCGAAGTCGGCTCGAGCCCAACCCTTGTCAGAGCGGCCCGAATCAGTGCGTCAAATTTATATTAGATATTATTTAATTTTTTAAATATTTTGAGTTGAATTTTTTTAAAAAAATAGTTTTGACTAAACTCACTTGCATGAAAAAAATTCAAACGTGAGCCATAGGTTCCCAAACCATTTCAACCGGCACATAAGAACCCATTCCAACGTAACCTCACCCAGCCCTCTTTTAAATGAAATCCAATCCAACCCAACTCAATAATTAATAAATTCATCCCCACCCATCTAAACTAAACCCATATAATAACCCAACCTATTAAACCCATTTTCACCCAACCCGTTAGCAGCCCGTGTCATAAACTCGATGCGTATGCTGTCATTCTGGCCGGCGGCGCTGTGAAGCTGGACTCGGTTCGCCCTCCGGGATGCGGCGGGGGTGGTGCATTGGCGCAGCAGCATAGAGCTGATATCGTCGATGAGCATGGCGTCGATCTGGTCCAGCTCCCAATCCCCGCAGCTCCGGGCACTCTGTGGAAGACCGGTCAACATTTCCGCCTTTTACTACTCGCATCGTAACAGCAGGCGCTCAACTCTCTGTTTAGGCCGCGTTTGGAACAGGAGAATTTTATTTTATTTTTTCTGTGAAATTAAATTGATTTTTATAAATTTTCTGTAAAATTTTTGTGTTCTAAACATAGCTTTAAACTCCAGCTTAAAGTCAAATACTTCTTTCGCACACTTCCCATGCATAAGGAGAGGACTGACTTGAATGGAATCTCTGTTAGCCGCCGGCTCGCCAGGACAATAACTATTCCACCGCCACATCCGCAGCCTCGTGCTCCGCCTCTTCGGCCCCGAGAGCCTGCGCCGAGCTCTGCTCCGCGACGTGCAGCGCGCGGCGCGGGACGAGCTGCGGTCGTGGCTCCACCGCCCGGACAGCGTCGAGGTCAGGGCCGCCCCCTCCAGGGTACGTACCTGCGTTTCCTTGCTTTCCTGCAAATGTATTCACAGGTGATATTTGCAGATTATATTCATTCGTAGATGATCAAATGTATCCGCAGATGATATTTGGCGTCACGGCCAAGAAGCTGATCAGCCACGACGACGAGGCGTCGGGAGGGAGCCTGTGGAAATGCTTCGACGCGTGCACCAGGGGCCTGCTGTCCTTCCCGCTCTGCGTTCCGGGCACGGCCTTCCACAGGTGCATGCAGGGTCGCCGGAACGTCATGAGGACGCTGAAGCAGCAGCTCGACGGGCGCAGAAGCGCGGCGGCGGAGCGGGAGACGACTGTGGATTTCTTCGACGTCGTGATCGACGAGCTGGACAACAAGCCGAACCCCGTGCTGAACGAGAACGTCGCGCTGGACCTGCTGTTCTTGCTGCTGTTTGCGAGCCACGAGACCACG
>BCLG01002905.1:2191-12768 GCA_001602295.1 Zoysia matrella | reverse complement strand
ATATATATATATATATATATATATATATATATATATATATATATATATATATATATATATACACAGGTCATACACGAAATGCTTCGGATAACAAACATTGCTCCGGCCGTGTTCAGAAAAGCAAAACAGGAAGTGCACATATACGGCAAGTTATCTGTGTCTTGCAGTTAAAACCTCCATTCTTCACTGGTCAATGATATACTTCCCTGTTCTAAAATATAATCATTTCTAGATTTAGTTAAAGTCAAACTTTTATCACTTTGACTAATACTCTCTCCGTCCCAATAAAAGTTTATTTTTAAGTTTTGTTGACTACGATATTGATCAATAATTTTGATAAATTTAATTAATTTTAATACTATAAATTATATATATTACGAAAGTATTTTTTATGAATCTAAAAGTATAAATACTGAGTTTTTAAACTTAATTAAATATATAAAAATTATTGGTCAAAGTGTCGGTCAACAAAAGCTATAAATAAACTTATATTGAGACGGAGGTACTAATGTTTTGTCATATAAAAATTATATTTTTTAGATTCATCATAAAATAAGAGTTCATAATTAAAAATATATTTTTACATTAAAAATTATATAATTTGTTAGATATTATTAGTAAAAGTTAAAAGAGTTTGACCTTATCTAAACCGAAATGCTTATAGAAATGATTATAGTTTGGAATGGAGGTAGTACCTATTATTGAGGTGGGCTTAGTTTCAATTTATGTGTCCAGGTTACACTATACCAGAAGGATCAAAGATCATGATATGTCCATCGGCAGCTCACCTGAACCCAAAGGTTTACGAGGACCCAACAATGTTCAATCCATGGAGATGGAAGGTCTGTAACAAACTTAATTAGGCCTCCTAAATTTGGGTCACAATAAAAAAAATTTTAAATCCTAGTACGTTTTTCTTATCAAATCGAACTATTTCCTATAAAATTTCTAGGTTCCAAAGGAGGTATTTCAAGTTATTTAAATTTCAGTGAAGAATCGTTCTAATCACATATACGTGTACACTACTGCAGGATATTCCTGAGCCAGTGGGTGGCTCCAAGAATTTCATGGCATTTGGAGGTGGTCTGAGGCTATGTGTTGGTGCGGACTTTGCTAAACTGCAAATGGCCACCTTCCTTCACTGCTTGGTCACTAAGTACAGGTAAAACACAAATAATCCCAAGCATATGCTGGGATTTACAGTTAGAAAATCCAATCCTGTCAGAGTTTTTGTCAAGTTAATATTTCGCACGTTTTGATGAACAGGTGGAAAGCCATCAGTGGAGGGAGGGAGGATGGTGTTTTATCCTGGACTTAGGTTTCCTGACGGCTTCCACATTCGTCTCTATCTCTTCTTTTTCGTGCACTATATATTTTCACTCTTCCTTAATTCTTCATATGTTCAAACATAAACCATAACTAATACGGGACGAAGGGAGTATGATCGATGAAATTAAAGTCAGTCCATTATAGTAGTTCTTGGAAAATTGTACTATTCAGGTTCCACCTACTAAATTTCATCAATAACAGCAACACTAAAGCAAGACTTCAGCGATAACAATCTTCCAGTGAACACTTCAAAATGTTTGCAACTGCAGCGCCGCCCTCAAGCACCCGTTGTTTGCCGGCCTCATTGCCTCAACTCCCTTGCGCCAGCGATGAAGGAAAAGTTTGCGTCGGCATTGCCCAAGATGAAGGTGATCATCCGTCGAATGTGCACACGAGGCGGAAGCTGCAATAATACGCTTGAGCAGAACCCTTCATAAATGTAACGAACTAATGATCAGAATTCTCTTCTGAATAGCACAATCATGATTTAATGACTCCTATAATGTTTGTTTGAGAATGTTATAAAAATATACTCTAGTTGATTTGCATTGTTAAATTTTAGTTTAACGTTTAGTTTTTTACATTAGACTTTACACTGTAGAGATTACAAAATTAGCCTCGTTAACCTTGGAGTTCAGGTTGGTCAATTTCCCAGCTCGTTCTTATTGCTGCTCACACTGCATCAAAACGTTAAGTCTACATACTTCATTGGATTCTAAATTGTTGGTGCCAATGACTTTCTAAATTACCGTGTCTCTTTCTCGTGGGCCTAATCTACTACTAAGTACTTATCAACCTGCAAGTGGGGCGGGTTGCAGGCAGTCCGCTTGCCGCCGCTCTGTCCACTAATTTTTTTTGGCAGGATATGCGGGTGCTGATAGTCAAATTCTCGTTGCCCGCTCCCGCTTGGTGGGTCTGGCGGCAACTCGCTAGCAGCTTGACGGGTCCCGCGACGCTTCGACAGCGTGAAGCCCTTGTGCAACTGCTCCTCCGCCGCCCACACCAACTGCCGGAACACGTCACGCACAACGCAGGTATCGCAGCTGCTGATCACCACGCGTGGTCGGAGCCGGTGTCCGCCTCTGCTTCTTCGGTAGTCCTTCCACGAAGCTGGCAGCCGCGGTGGCTTGGGGGAGAAGCTTCTCGAGGAGAAGTACGTCTACTATGAAGCGTCACAAACTCACAATGCTTTGGAAAGAGCACTGGTTTTGGAACTTGAGATCGCAGAAGCACTCCAAGCAAAGAAGAAAAGTACTCAGACATCTCTGTCCATTTCTTGCCCGTTGATCTGATTTAGAAGGTTCAGCGTGAGATTTGTTTCCCCTAAATTATGAACACTCTATATTTGTGACCATTCTCCGCCGCCGACAGCACCGGCCGGAAACCGTCACGGACGTCGCAGGTGTGGCAGCGACTCGCCACGCAGCACTGTGCTCCTTCTTCCTCAGCTGGTGGCCATGATGGCTTGGGAGAGAAGCTTATCGAAAGGAGAAAAACGTCTACCCTGCGATCTTTTTGGCCTCGTCAAGGCCAACGGCGAGATCCTTCGTGTCTTCATCTTCTTGGTGAGCTCTTCTCCTTCCCGAGCAGAGATTGCTGGCGGAGAAGCGGGATGGGGTCATGGGGGCGCCGGTGCGACGGCCGTGCTGCGACGGTGGCAATGTCCGCGCGGCTGGAGGAGCAGGCGGAGCCCTACGGGTGGAGCGGAGCAGCGTGTCCGTCGAAACATACCAGCCAGGCGGCCCTGGAGCCGGCTAATGCTCCTCCCGCCACCAGCACCGCCATGCTAGTGAGCAGTAGCACAAGTATTACCCCGCTGCCAGTGGTGGGCTTCGTGGGTGTTTGCGGCACTTGCAGGTTTGTGCGGTCCGTGCGCTTTGTCCACCAGGCTAAGCGGTGAGGTCCACCTCAAACCGCTCGTAACTATGCGGGCTGCCGCTCCATCGCTAGTACGTTTATAGTGGGGCGGGCTAAGTGGGTTAGTGGACAAGCCGGCTCCGCTTTGTCCACCAGGCCTTAGCGTCCCAAGTTTTTGGATCGGAATCCTCGGCATCAGATTGACGAGGCCATCGTCATTCTGTGTGGGTCTTGTCTGCGTCTTTTGTGTTCGGCGCGCCGTGAGCTTACTGGATTCCATCGCTTTTGTGTGGAAAATCCTATATTGGGCTCGTTTGACACTGATCATTTCATTTGGTTCCTTTTCTCGGTTTCTCCAATTGCCATGAAAGTACGGAGTATGACCGAAACGTCATGGAACCGGTTTAAAGAAAGACGACAGCGAACTTTGAAACTTGGAACCATTTCAGCCACAGAAAAGAATCTACTGTATCATTGAACGATCGGAAACTAAACCCCGACAAATTTTGGCCCTGGCTTGGGACATGTCGGCAAACAGGACGGCAAGACGGAGAAAACCGGAGACGACCAGCGAGCCGACTGCGTGCCGGCCGGACACACTTCTGTCTTGCCTCATGTTTCTGTCATCACTGCGCCGAGTCTCTCCCTCACGGAGACGAAGAAAAAGACTGATACTAGTATTTCTCCTACCACTCCGTGCCAATTAGCACAAGACTCCGCCGGTTGACCACCATCGTCGTCGTCACCGGCACCGGCACGCGCGCGATCGAGGAAACTCCGTCGCGTCGTACTGTCCCTCGTCGTTGTTCGGGCAGAAAGAAAGTATCCGTCTCCCTGTCGCCTGTTCCGACCGCGCGGACACGACCACGAAGTTTTCCAGCGGATACGACCACGAGGTTTCCGCAGACAATCCGGAGTAACTCAGAGGACGCCGAACTCCGAAACAAGATCGTGACATAGCCACCTCAGATGTCACAGGATCGGGTGTCTCTTTTCTCGTGGGTTTAACCTAGGTCCGTTTGGCAACGTGAAACGGTTCCAATTCGCATCCGAGTCTGCAGATTCCGTTTTTGAACTACGTCCGTGAATCGGCACAACAGGTGTTTCGGCAGTGAAACGCTTCATATGCCATGAACCTGTCCCTGACCTTCGAACTATTTACGGCAAAGTTGTTCCTACAGTTGTCCCTAGTTCCTAAATTTTTTTAAAATTATTCTGATATTTTTACTATTAACACAAGAAAGTCGCCTATTTCAATCATACTCCTTTCTTTACTGAATTTGTGAATCACTAAAATTTGCCAAACAGTTTCTAAAGTGATTCTATTTCTAACTAAAAATATTTCTGGACTAAAACTGAAACGTTTCTGATTCTTCGGAGAATCGGAACCGTACCGAACGCACCCTAATACTCTCTCCATTTCAAAATATAAAGACGGTATTATAGTTTTTCAATATCAAAGTATTAAAAACTTATGGTTTTAAAATTCAATGTCAAGCAAAACTATAGTTTTAAAAAAAAGTTACGAGTGAAGTTTTCAAAACTGCAAAATGGCTACACTTTTTCAATACCATAGTTTCCAAAATTATAAAAATTATTGCATCCAAACACCTCTCTACCTTTTAAAATCAAAGTATTTGGCAAAACCATAGTATTCTTTAAAAACTCAAAAATACTTTGCTTCCAAACAGAGCTTAAGTATTTATAGGTTTAGTCAAAGTCAAACTTTTACAACTTTGACCATTAAAAATGAGAAATTAATAATGCTTTATCATATAAAAATGAGTAAATTTCACAAAACTATAGGTATTTTACCTATATTATCACAAAACTACAGATTTATACTATATTTTTAGAAAACTACATATTTGCTACAATAATTTCAGAAATATATGTATAGAATCTGTAGTTTTGTGATAAATTGAACATAAAATATGTAGTTTTATGATAATTTAGATATAAAAACTGTAGTTTTGTGATAAATTATATTTAAAATCTATAGCTTTGTAAAAGTATGATTTAAATCTGTAGTTTTAGTTTTGTGAAATTTACTCTATAAAAATTATATTTTTTGAATTCATTGCGAAATAAAATTTCATAAAAAATATTTTTTATATAAAAATTATGTAATTTTTTAGATATTATTTGGTTAAAGTTAAATAGATTTTATTTTATCTAAACCTAGAAATTCGAACCGAGGTAGTATTATTATTTAGGCCCTCTTTGTTTCAGCTTTTCAGCTGGCTTTTCTAGCTGAAAAGCTGAAAACTGAGAAGCTGAAACAAACAAGGTTCTAAAAAGCTGGCTTTTGAAATGCTGAAAAGCTAGCTTTTGCAGAAATGAACTAAAAGCTGAAAAGCTCACTGAGGACTGTTTTTTCAGCTTTTGGTGTGCAGAGAAGCTAAATGTATATTATAAAAGCCAATATCTAAATTTCACCAGCCAGCTTTTCAACTAACCACCAGCCAACTTTTTTAAAAGCTCAAAAGCTACAGCTCAAACAAAGAGAGGCTTAGTCGGCGTCGGGTTACTGGATTCCCATCTCCTTTCTCTGAAAAATCCTATAGTGGGCTCGCTGTGGTGCCTCGGCTGTGGTCCATCCGCCGTGACACTGACCATTGCATTTGCTTTTTTTTTCCCTTCCCTCAGTTTGCCGAATTGCCGTGAAATAGTGACGAAAACGACATCAAATGATGATGATCGAACTTGGAATAATCGGGTCCGCGGTGGAACCATTTCAGCGACAGAAAAGAATCCAACATCGAAAACTAAACCCCGGCAGTTTCGGCCCTGGCTCGGGAAGGACATGTCGGCAAACAGGACGGCAAGACGGAGAAAACCGGAGACGACTAGCTAGCAGACCGACGGCATGCCCCGGACACACTTCTGTCGGCCTTCTGTCTCTGTCATCGCGGCGCCAAGTCTCTCTGTGGCGCGGAAACGAAGAAAAAGAGCACTACCACTCCGTGCCAACTAGCGCAAGAATCCGTCGGTTCACCACCGTAGGGATCGTCGTCGTCGTCGCCACGGGCACGTGCGCGATCGAGGAAACTCCGTCGCGTCCTTGTCGTTGCTCGGGCAAAAAGAGATCACCCGTGCCCCTGTTCCCGGCACGCGGACATGACCGCGAGGTTTCCCGGCGGCTTCCCCGTCAGTCAGTCGCACGCAGCGCAGGCGCAGCAGCGACGGGGAATTGAGAGGCAGGTCCGAGCTCGCAGGATCGTATCGTCATCGATCGAGCACGGTCCATGGCGACGACGACGACGACCGACCGACCGAAACTACTACGGAGTAGCAGTAGTAGTCTGGGCCTGGTGAGAATCTTACGGATATCCCCTCGATCGCTTTCTCCGGTTTTCATTTTTCACATGGCGTAGTCAGCCGTCAGTCAGCGGACACATGCGAGCCTGCTGGTTGGCTGCTGCACTCCCTCGTCGACATCGCCCAGCATTTCGCTGTCTTCGAATGTTTGGCGGGCTTGCTTTGCTTTGGATTATTACATTTATTGACGCTCTCATGTGGGGTACTAACCAAGCGTAGACAAGTCTAGCTAGCTGCCCTTGCCTTGGAGGAGAAGAGTCAAAGATTTCACGTAGCCAATCGGCCGGCCGGATCCGGGATAGCCAGGGAAGTACCGATCTAATGGCTTGCCGCAAATCTGCACGTGGATCACGAAGTACACGGTTCGATCGTTTTCCACTCAGTATCAGTACGAAGGATATGATGACCTTTTACAGAATCACAGGGAGTCAATATGAAAGATATTACTCCAGTAGAGGTCCGTAGAGTAGTGCATCTGTGTACGTACCATCCTCCTACTTGTTTCACGTGCGAGTTTGATAATCGGCTCCGTGGAGTTAACAGGGATCGATCGCTGCCTTGTGTTGGGCGATTTGATGATGTCAAAATTTTCACAAATACTGGCTGCGGTTCCAGGTTGCTGCAGAACAAATATACAAAGAAGAAATCCCGAATGATGACTAATTCGTACCAGGGAGATTGTTCCAATCGAGTTTTTTTTTCCTGATCATGGATGAAACTTTCACAAATAGACTATCCTTCTTAATTTGATCGATCGTTCCTTGATTATCAGGAGCTGAAACAATGTAGTTAGAGAATATATCTACTAAAAAGTATTTTAAGTTATGTACCGGTACTAAAAGGTAGTCACAGATGTGGGATTAATTTCCTTTTTCTAAACAAAACTTAACCGGCCGAGTTAACTGAGTATAGATGCATGCACACCAACTCCATCTTAGGGCTTTTTGTTGGAGCTGAAGCTTCTGAGCTTTTAAAAAAGCTGGCTGATAGAGTAGCGATTGTTGGCTTTTGAAATATATATTTGATTTCTCTGCACACCAAAAGTTAGAAAAGCAGCTATAGGTGAGCTTTTCAGCTTTTAGTTCATTTCATCAGAAACTAGCTTTTCAACATTTCAAAAGCCAATTTTTTAGAATTTTATTTGTTTCAGTTTTTTAACTGAAAAAGCCAGCTTGAAAAGCAAAAACAATCAGAGCCTTAGTCATAAACAAGAACAAAGATTTGATTCTGAATAGATTAATCGGTGGTTTGAATCCAAGGGATAGGTTCCACCATAACAAATCTAGCCCAACTCAGTCACCATGTAACTAAGCGTAACATTTTCAATTAGTGTCCCAATTCAATACTGACGATTGATCTCTAAATCCATGTATGCTTACGAAACGAGCTTGGGGCGCGCAGCTTCTCGAGGAAAGAGGTCCTCTGAATTGGAGGACAAAATTCAGAGGTGCTGGAGTGTTTGGAATTTGGATCCCTTTTCACCGTCGATCTAAAACAACATCTAGGCAGCAGCATGAATAGTAACAGTATTTTTGCTACGGTAACCCATGTCCTCGAGGAACGCCGCGATTCACGAGCGGCCATGGCAAGCTGACGGAGTACAGGTGACGTCAGTTTTCGCTCGTCCCCAGCTGGAAGCCTATACTGCTGCTGACTAGTGGGCTCAACAGTAGAAAATTTGGGACTCAGCTGTCAGTGAGGAGAGGAGACTGCTGGGAAGCCAAAGCTTTGCGCCTTGCTGCTTGGTCTTTGACGACGTCGACGTTGCATCTGAGAAGCTTCGATTTGGCTAAACCTTGATAAATATGCAACCAAAAGGCCTTCACAGAGCGCCCTCCCTCTCGCTCGCTCGCTCGCTCTCCATTGTCTCCAACAGCATCTCAGAATGCTCAGTTCATTTAGCTTGTGATATCGATATCATGGGAGGAGGATTAGAGCAGGAACCACGGTGCGTCGCCATGGCATCATCCTCAAATCCTGGCGCAATGTATGCCTCTCTCTCTCTCTCTCTCATTCTTCTTTCACCGGAGGCTTCTGTTGTGCTTGCGTTTTATTCGTTCGGAGATCGAAGGTTACTGACTGAAGATTTCCTTCAGTCGCGGCATACCTGATGTGTTTAGCTAAACGTTGTTGGTTTCCGTTGTGTTTGAGTTTTGTTTTAGCTTGTGTTTCCAGTTTCCACTAATGATATTTTCCTTTTCATCTGGGTCACCATAATACAAGTACAACAACATCTCTCCACGCAGCCAAGTACTGCCAGTTTCCAAATTCCAACTTCCGTTTGCGCTCGTTCCTTGACCTTATAAGAACGTAGGAGTACTAACTACGATCATGTATGCAGAGGCGAAGCGAGAGAAGAAAGAAACGAAGCGGCGGCGGAGACCGGCATTGGAAGCCAGCTCGTGATGCCGGAGGACGGGTACGAGTGGAAGAAGTACGGCCAGAAGTTCATCAAGAATATCCAGAAAATGAGGTACTTGATCTCTCATATCTACAGCACATATCAACAGCATTTGATTAATTTAGATCTAACAACAGTGACAAAGCTACGCCACACGTGCACATATCAGCTTATTAAAGTCCTCTCCCCGTCGTCGACCAGCTTTGACCTAGCCCTCCGTGCATCTGACCTTTCTTAGGATTACGACGATGCGACAGCCACCGAATCGCCCTCCTTCTTAGAAGTAGAATATTTGCTGCCGACTCTTATCCTCGCAGAACGGAGCAATCAATTTTGAGAACGTTGATCAGATGCGGTCAAAGCCTGCGCAAATTGCACAACTAGGCCTCGTTTGACATGGCTTTCTTGAAACAAGTGGCCGATGCAATGGTTTCAGCGGAAACACTCGCTGACCATCGAGTTGATCCTCGGCTGTGTTGTTCAGGAGCTACTTCCGGTGCCGGCACAAGCGCTGCGGCGCGAAGAAGAAGGTGGAGTGGCTCCCGAGCGACGTCGCCGGCGGCGGCGACCTCCGCATCGTCTACGAGGGCAAGCACCAGCACGGCTCCCCGCCGTCGGCTACCAGTACTGGCCAGCAGGGGGGCAGCGGCGGCGGTGAGGGTGCCGCCAACCAGTACGAGCTGGGCGCGCAGTACTTCGGGGCGTCGCGATCGCATTGACGACCTGCGCCATCGGAATGCAACGGGGCACGCCGCGCCGCTGGCCGGTGGCCATCAGGTGCCGGTTGACGCCTTGCGCCGGCGCACAATGATGTTAACGCTGTTGACCTGTACAAGTAGCGATGATATGTGAGGATAGAAGACTAGTCGTGGATGCATTGTAGCGTTAGATGATGAGTTTAGTTCTCTGCTTGTGACATGGATTGATTGCACTACATTGCTATAATTAATCCTTCTGCTTGTGACCTCGGAGACGGCGTCGTACAAAACCGAGCCGGTATTTGCAAGGAGTGTGCCATACGGCTATCACTTCAACTTGCCTACTTTAACGATCAAATGCAACCGTCCGGAAGCATGTTTGCAGTACTATTTGTTTACAATTCCGTCGAGGCAGCATCATTTCGCGGAACCTTGATAGCGTCGTCTCTACCTCTTCGCAAAAGAACGGCAAGCGAACACTGCAATTTTCTAGTAGTACCATGTTTCGCATGCCTAATTCTGGCGTTGACACATGTCGGCAACGCGCAGCACAGCAGGGCAGAAACACAACGCAGAGCCCACCCGCGAGCTGAGCACGAACAGCGTATAATTTACGTATGGATACCCCTTTCTGCCTGTCTGAAGACAGTACCGGTTTTATCTAGTGTTACTACCCGACCACAAAAACCGGCGCGGCCAAGAAGGAACTTCCGCCGCATTTCCAGCGGCGCCAGCTCCAGCAGTCACGGCCAAACGAGCGTGATTTCTCCGTATCCAGGAGCCGATCGAGTGGCAGCGCCGGGGAAGCAGCGCTAGAGAAAAAAACCAAATCACATGCCTCGGAGTCCAGGGGCCGCGGGCCCGGCCGGCATGCGGATCAGGGGCAACAGATCTCGAGCGAGCACGACAACAAAGGCGACGACTCCGACGACTCCGACGACTAGTCTTGTTTGTGATCTTAGCCAGATCGC
>BCLG01002904.1:49394-64083 GCA_001602295.1 Zoysia matrella | reverse complement strand
AAGAACTTTGGCTGCCGTGTTCTACCATTACAATGGCCAAACCCTTTCTTTTTTCATCGATTCACACAAGAGAGATGCATTATTTTGTATTGAGCAAGAAGAAATATAACCTAATACAGCTCAAGAAACAGCAAAGAAAGAAACAAATTAAAAATAAGTAAGACAACGGAAGTCCAATAATTACATATGCGCATAGAAGGAAATTAATCAGACAAACATAGATTTGCCAAACAATCGGGAGTTCAGATTGCATGATAAATAGGAGTGCTATTCCTTTGACAGCCATCTGATTCAAGCCTTTTGTGTCTGACTCGACGTTGCTGCAGTATGAATACTTAAGGAGAGCCGTCATATACAGAAGCTACTGTTTGCTAGTGCCAAGTCAGAGAGATTCGATGGAGTATTTTCACGTGAAAAAGGCAAGCAGCGTCGCTTGCTTGGTTAATAATTAAAACTAAAAAAATCACATCCACCAGGCATAAGGTAGCTTACATTTCAAGCACACATCGGGTGATGCTCTCTAACTAACCTGGCACTTTCCCCAATTATAAGTTGGCAGGTTCTACGATCCTTGGTGATGTTCGCAGACCCAAAGTACACAGGGTCTGCAGTGAGCAAAAAACTTTACATACAAAACTCAAATAGAATTACTAGGCCTTTTTATGAGATTAAAACATAGTTTGAGAATGCATGCACGCAAATATTATCCATACGAATGCTTAAGAAAAATTTGGCCCGCAGATCCGTGTTGTGCTAAAATCAGGTTCGTTTCCTGTTTCTATTTAGCTCAACATATATGTTAGGTCTCATTACAAAACCGTCTTTGGCTTGAAATGACTAAAGACCTCTTGCAACCTTAAGACTAACCACTAATCACACGTAGGAGTATGGCTTTGGTTTCTAATCATAGCCTGCAGCTGCTGCATCACTACTGAAGGTTAAGGTGTGAACATGCTTGAGTCGTTTGTCAACACATCCCAATATACTACTAGTGTACACTAGTGACGAATGAAAAAACACACTTGGAGCTTTGTTAAAGCAGTAAAAATCTATGAACGGAAGCGCCCGAAATCTCGCCCTTTCGCCTATCGCACTTTACTTTTCCACAATCTTTGAACATGCTTGATTATTATCATATAGGGTTCATCATGGCTGTCCCCTTGAAGCTGTTTTGCAACAGATTAACTAAAGCGCAGTTCACACGAGTCATGGGTGATCGATGCATACAGCTGCTTCTTGATGTGGTTCATGACAGATCCGGCTGGTCGTTGGGTCGCCGGTCAAGCAGAGAGAACGCATGCCGTTTTCCAATCCCCCCTTTTATACTTTTCACCAGCGGGCCAATTAAGCCAACTAAAACAACAGGCACCACTGGCCGGGGAGGAAGCTGAGCTACCTTTCAGCGTCGAGGACGCCATCCATTTCGATCGATTGGACGTTAACCTCATCGATCTGCATGATCGACGCATGCTCAGTCAGTCTCAAGACATCCTGTGGTCTTCTGCATCTTCTTGGATGGTGAACGAGTCAGTTTCCTTCCTGAAAAGACCTGTCTGCACTTTCTGTTCCCTTGATCTTGCTGATGAAGCTGAATTTCCGTGCGCTTTACCATCAGGCTCTTTTTGACTCCAGCTTCAGAGACTCTCCTCGCCTGTTCTGTTTGTGGTGGCAACTCCCAGTTCTGAAGGTGTTCATGGACTTCATGGTGGTGGTGTCTGCATGGCCTGGGCTGGATTCAACCTCAGAGGCCGAATGATCCATTGGTCACCTAAGGTAATGAAACGAGCTCCAAGCCTCCAGCCCAATACTCGGAAACGACTGGGTCTAGCTGAAGCAATGCTTAGATGGGCTGCATGCCTAGCTAGCAAGAGTAGATGGCAACTGACAGTCTGACCCAAACTGAAATGTGATCTCATCAATCGAATCATCGCCCCGATCGTAGTCTGGACGAAGAATCCAATGCTTCGATGGGCTGCACGCCTTGTCGTCTTCTCCGACGCTGTTCGTTTCCTACTGCAATATTTCAGAGTCGACGACTTTCTCTGGCGTGGTCCGGCCCCGAATGATGTCGTCGCGCGAGAGGAGGGTCCCCGTCGGATCTGTTGCGTTGCGGTTGATGGAGAAAGAAACGCCCTGTTCCGTCGCTGTCGCCGGACACAGTGCTTGCATGGCATGCATGCACGGCCGGATCGTGCGCCTGCCGGCTCTTGCCCGAGCTCCAATCCGGGCGCGTCGAGTTGCGCCGGCGACAGCTCGCCGGTCGCTCGCGTCCACGCACTGGCGAGCGCGTGGGACATGGGAGTATGGCCCCGGCCCTGGCCCCGTCGTCGACGCTACTATAATTGGTTCCTCGGCGATTCGTCGTCGCGTGCCGTCGCCATTGCTGCTGGCCGTGTCCTCCCCCCTCCCCACCTACCTCCTTGATGACGCTTGGTTGGGTGTTGCTGGCGAATTCTTCTCGGCATGGTCGATCATGTGATCTTCCGGCCGGTAGGTTCAGGTGAAAACCACTGTAATTTCTCTGCAGATCTTTCCAGCTTCAGACCACTGTGAACAGCCGCGGCATCTGTCAGGCGTTCGTATGAATTCTACAGTTTGAGATCTAGATGGATCAGTAGTCAGAACAAAATGGATCATTCATATTGACTTTTTTCCACAAACCACATGGAAAATATTCAATTCAAAACGTCAGGAATGCGATTGCAGAACGCAAAATATAGCCAGCTCAGCTGGTGAATAAAACAGACCTCGGCGGCTCCACACATCGCCCTTTCCATCAATCACAAAAATTGAATTTGAAAACAAAGGGGCTGGAAAACGACCTCTGACCTTACCATTTCTTTATTATCACGCAGCAAAAAGATGCAGCACTCCGCACGTCTGAGTTCAAATGATCAAACAATATAGTCGATCGATTAGCATTATTAGCTATAGCTTATACTAGCAAGTAACCATTCTTTAGTTTATCCCCTCTGTTTGTTTGTCTCATTTAGGCATCACAGCTATCTCCCGGCCGATTTTAATATTGTGAAGTGGTGTTATTTTTAATATCCTCTATCATGCTTCCTTTTTTTATTTAGAAGAAAAAAACTGTTGCACCCAATCTCACTTTAGGTTTTGTTTAGAAATATGAGTTTGGTATAGCGGAACAAATTTAATTCTCCTAAAGTCCTTTCTGGATCCTTCAATTTTACATTCCAAACCAGTTTTTCTTAATAAAATACAGTGAAAATCATGTTGGTTGGAAAAGACATAAATCTTTTTGGATGAAGTCGGACACGAAAAGATGATGCTTTTGAAAGGTAAACTCTTTCTTTGAAATGAGAAAAACATACTCCATATATTCTTAAATTTATGTCGTAAATAACTTCTAATATTATACGGAGTATTTGGCTACTTCTCTTATTAAAAAATGTGACAAATATGTTGTATTTGTTATAATTTACTTTATCATTAAATTTATTTAAATATGATTTATAATTTTATACATATAAATAAATAAGATAAATATTAAAAATTAACAAAGTAACAATTTAAAAATAGATAGAGTAGAGAGGAGAGAAAAAGCATTCACTCATATGTGAAAGAAAGAAAAGGGAGGGAAGGAGAAAAGGAGGACCAAATATAAAAAAGACTGCCTTTTGGCTTTTTCTATTCCAAATTCTCTCCCCCCACCTCTTCTCCTCCACAGTCCACACTGTTCATCTCTCCTCCCTTCTCTCTTCGATCCCCAAATCGCGAATTGACCAGGCAGAATCCGCCATGGAGTGGACGGTCCCGAAGCCCGCCGCGTCGCCCTCCTCGCAGCCGCTCCTCTGGGACTGGGGCGACTCCGCCACGCCGGCCTCCGGCTCCTCCGGCGAGGCGCCGGCGCGGCGCGGCGGGAGAGAGCGGGAGGGGAAGCGCGCCAAGGGCGAGGACGGTGGAGCAGGGGAGGTGAAGTGCCAGGTCGAGGGCTGCGGGCTCGACCTCACTGGCGCCAAGGAGTACCACCGGAAGCACCGCGTCTGCGAAGCCCACACAAAGTGCCCCCGCGTCGTCGTCGCCGGCCACGAGCGCCGGTTCTGCCAGCAGTGCAGCCGGTGGGTTTGGTTGCCCGACTTACTGCTTTCGATTTCCCGCATGAGCTCTGCTGTTGACCTGGTTGACTGCAGAGCAGCGAGCTCGCGTGCCTCCTGCGCTTGATTTCCGCATGCGCCCGTCGTCTTTCTTTGATTACTTTCTGCAAGGTTTCATCCCGCTGTTAATATTTGCGTGATTAGTTGATTAGTTTGCTAAAGTTTATGTTTTTACCTGGAGTATTCACTATTGGTCTCTCGCTTGGCGCTTTAGTCTGTGGCTATGCTGTGCTGTGCCGTGACGGCATGTGAGACTGCGTTTGCGATTGTGCTTTTGGTACGGAGCTGGGTCTTCCTGATCTGGGAAGTAAAGATGCTGCCTTTCCACAATTAGAACTGTTGTACATGTGGAGGATCGTACGCATGGTAAATGCGGGATGCTTCTTTCCACCTTCCAATTTTGGTATGGCCCTTATCATGTGTCCATAATTTGGGGATGACCGTTGTTCTGAACCATGATTGCATTACTATGCGTAGGTTGCATCCATTACCTTCTGTATGCGTGTGACAGTTCCATAGTTTGGTCTTAGAATATGGGTGTGGTTTTGCTGATTGCTTCTGTTTTGATGATCCAGGTTCCATGCACTGTCAGAGTTTGATCAGAAGAAGAGGAGCTGCAGGAGGCGTCTGTCTGATCACAATGCCCGCCGACGGAAGCCGCAACCGGATGCATTTGCTTTTGCCTCTGCAAGGTTGCCATCATCATTATTTGGTAATGTGTACAACACTTTCTTCTGTGTTTGACAAACAATGATCCATATTATTTGCTTTTGTGAGGAAACTGGCATTTTTTGGTGAAAGCCTCTTGAAAATCTGTGTTTCAATTTGTTTATGAGAAAAACATACAGATAGATGCATAAATCTTGTTGCGTTAGACAAAGAAAAGCTTAAATTCTAGGCTTTGTGTTCGCATATGCATGATAATTAATAGCTTATCTCGAGTTTCATTTTGGAATTGAAATGAACTATGCATAATAGTTGGGAGTGTTATGATGAGTAATAAATTGTATATTTTGTAATATTGTGCACCTCTGTTTAAAATGAAACTTCTCATCCCTAACTTTATCTGCCACCGCAGATGATAGGCGGCAAATAAGTTTTGTCTGGAATAAAGCTCCTCTGAGCCATGTAAGGCCTTTCACTTCTCCATGGGACGGTTCATCTGACTTCAAGTTCCCACACACAAAGGAAATAAGAGAGATATCTACAAAAGTTGGAACAACCACTGGATCAGATCATTATAACTCTCATTTGTCTAATGCCATTCCAACACTTAGCCATGGCAAAGACGCGCTGTTGCCAACCAAAGGTCTGATTCACCCAAAATTATTCTTCAATAGTGTGGAATTTTCTTTCATCGTTGAAGAAGTTGCTGTTTGTAAAGTCATTTGCTACATTCTTTTACAAAACAGTCCAGAATCTCTAGCTTCGGTTTCAGAAAGTGTTACCTCCTTAAAACATCTTGGACATGTAAAACATTGAAAATTTATCACTTACCTAGGCTACATCGTCTATTGCATTATGGGGCAAAGAATGTTGAAAGCCTGGCCCCAACTCTTGTCATATTGTGCTCTTGTATGTTCCACTGTAGGATGAAGAATTGCAGATATATATGTGTATGCTTGTTGGTATAGAATCAGAATACTTCTTGCTGCACACTTGCTACCAGAAGGAATAAAAATTAGAATATCAATGATGCAGTTGAGTGAGAGGGGAAAGGAGAGCAAATTTTATCTATATTCATTTGGTAATATGTTGGGTTTTGTCAACTTGTTCATATCAAGGTTATTGAATAATATGACCACTATTTTCTTAAACTAGCCTATTTTTTTTTTAATATTGTTTGTATACTAGCTTAAGTCTGCTTGTGATTGAGTGTTTGTGTTAAAATTCTTAACATCAGAGTTAGCTGTCCAAATGTACTGACTTTTAGACTACAGATTTGGCACAACATTAATATCTAAGCAATATTGTATTTGTATTGTTAGTGTTGACATGCAATGCATGTCATCCATAAAGTGGCATCCATCTGGGAATACAATGTTTCCGCTCCAAGCTCTTAAATATTAGAGTTGGAGAGCTAATTACAGATTGTCAAACACTACCACTGTTAGCATATCTGCTCAATTTCTGTGCTGATTTATCAAAATATATCTCTGAGTGCATAGGAACCATGTAATTTCCTTAGCTGTATCGCAGATACATCTTTGTTGGACGTCTTTTATTTTGCTACTCAACATCAATAGTTCAATGAGAGAATAACATGGTCGTAATGGTTGGTTCTGCAGGTCCAGACACATCTATAACCGCTTCAAAATTTGATGGAGCACCGGATCTTCAGCGTGCTCTCTCTCTTCTGTCAGCTGGCTCTTGTGGATTTCCTGATCCCGTACAGCAAGCATCTTGTCTTATACAGTTCTCTGGCACTAGTGAGAACAGCGGCGACCTTCATTCATCGCATGGAGGGAGCTCTGCTCTAGTGTCCTGTGCTGATGAACAGCATATAGCACCTCAATCTCAGCTGGTACGTTTTACCTTGGATGCTGGCGGCAACGACTATGACTCCACTTTCTTCGGTCTAAACCAGAGAAATTAAGGCGTGGAATGCGTATGCCTCCTGGTCTCATGGATATTTAGCTACAGTGTCATCCTGGGCTTACACAAAGTGCTCCTATCAACAATCAGAGTGCAAAATCCCTTGTTATTGTTATCTATATATTTGTTGGCCGCCTCTGATTCCCTGAACAAAGTTGAACTGAGCGTAGGCCAGCTTATGTTGAATATGCAGTTCCAGCCTGTGATTGACCCATTTTTTTCTGTTCTTTTTTCTCCCTTGATGTGCCTACATTGGAGCTTCAGTGCCATACATTGTTACTCTACACTTGTAGAACCTACTGTACGATTTTGTATCTCTTTGAATTGCCCTTGACGAATCTGGACATGTGTTTTTTTCTTTCTATGTATGTCTAATTGTTACAGTCCATTTGTTTGTATTTTTAAGTAAAAAAACGCTTGTTGCTGCTTCTGTAGGGAGGTTTAAAAGAGTAATGCCTCTCTTGTAGCTTCAACTGCCATGTCTGACTAATCTACTTTAATTATATATGCTGTCTAGAACTTGCAGTCGTATACATAATTATGCCATTATGTATAACCAAATTGCAATCTAATAATTTAATTCCAAGTGAAGAAAGCAAATCTTGTCTCCCGAAAGCAAGCAAAACAAGACTACGTGCTGCTTCGGACATGGGTGGAGAATCCGATCACATAATAAATTTTTTTTCGCGACTTTCACATAACAATTCTCTGCACAAGAATTTGCCGCCACAGGACACAGCTTGGCATGTTCTGGTGGCAAATGTGGGCCACCATCCGAATGGCTAAGATAGTCAGACGTCAACAATTATACATGGCCGGCATTCCCTGCAATTGTCAGCAGATAATGACGCGTGCACACGGTAGATAGCCAACACAAAAGTCATAAATTTGAATTGCAGAATCATCAATAGAGCCATGATGGAAAAACAAGAAGCGCCATGAAAATAGAACGTAGGTCAAACGCTGTGACACACAACAGGCCGAATGAGAATACAAGAGCAAGCACATGTTATTAACATAGGAAAGCTCCATTAGAATGCAAAAACAAAGAAGCTCAAATCTAGGGACTTCTGCAGACCCTGAGCACCGATATGGTTAATACATTGAGCTGTTTTTTTTTTTCCCCTCGTTTCCTTTTTTCTCTTATTTTCCTCCTTATGGTCATCAACACGCATCGACTTCAGTAGGTGGTCATGGGTTCAGATATACACCAGCGGAAGCGTGCTTTGCGAACATTGTTAACAATCTCCATTTCAGCTTTCTCAAGCATGCAGACGATCTCAGTAAACGGAGGGCGGACTTCAGGGTTAGGATCCCACAACGAGTCATGATGTACCTTAGAGTGGGCAGGCAGTCACAAGGGATAACTGGACTAGCACCGAAATTTACAACAGCAAAAGCTGCCTGAGTAGGCGTCATTTTTCTGAATGGAACCATGCCAGTTATAAGCTCCCATAAGACAATTCCAAAGCTATATACATCAACTTTATGGTCATAGGGCCTGTGCTGGATCATTTCCCTGCAAAGAAAAAAAAGGCTAAACAAAAGCTCATATTCAAAATGCAGGGTAGAACTAACACTTTTTTTTTAGGAAAGGGTAGAACTAATACTTGATTATGCTAATTGTACAATAAATTGAACTTATCTACTATCCTCATGTTCCCACAGATTGGTGTTGATATATATAAAACATAGAGGCAACTAGCTAAGCATGACCCTCTTTTCCATGTATGCAAAGACAATTCAAGCATGCATGCAATAAGAAGTCAAACTGTTATGGCAGCAGCAGCTGCAGTTATCAGTTAGTTTAATAAGGTTTGTTTTAGTCGGTTTATGGTTTGTTTCTAAGCTATAGCCCTGCTGTCTATATAAAGCAGGTAGCAGATCCATTGAGGGTAAGCAACGAAGAATTTAATCTTTCTAGGGGGGGGGATTACCTTCAGTTGTAGCCGTGGCTAGAAACGTGTCTCGGCTCGGTGGTTCCTCTACTACAACAATTGGTATTCAGAGACAGCAAGGCGCATCGTCCTCATGGCCGGCGCCATCGATCCTGAGGCCGCCATCTTCTCCGCGAAGTTGAATCAGATGTTGGCGCAGATCACCATCTTCAATGCTGGCAACGATACTGCGACCACGTTCTCTGCCAAGCTAGATCTGATCTTGGCATAGACCACCATCATCAACACGTAGCTCGTCATCATCAACACCAGGCTTGATGATCACGACGTGCGGATAGCACGTATGGAGGCAAATTTTGACAAGCAGGCTGCAATCTCGTGTTGTGATAATTTGTTGGTTCCAGCGTCACAGATCATAGCCGAGGACAACAGCTCTGATCTGGAGGACAACAGTCTTGCTTTGGAGGACATCAGCACTATTCAAGTTGACAGCATCCCTGCTTCGGAGGATAGCAGCCCCATCTTGGACGACAACAGATCTGTTCAAGATGATAGCAATCCTGTTTCGGAGGAGATCAAGTCCGCCTTTATGAATCAATTCTTTTTGTTATCCTTCCATGAGTCTATGGATAACAGATCCACCATTGCGGTGCCTGTGATTATCTATGGAAGATTGATTATCAATGGATCTATCTGCGTCTTTGAGGAAGGAAAAAAGTCAAAAAAAATTCATGGGAACCAGGAGGAAATTTTCTTTCATGGAAACCAGGGAGAAGGTGCATCTTTCCCTGAGAACCTGGAGGGACAAGCTTTTCGGTACAGCTAGAGGACGAGCTGTCTTTCGCCGAGGGGAATAATGTTATAGCAGCAGCAACTGCAATTATCAGTTAGTTTGATAGGGTTTGTTTTAGTCGGTTTAGGGTTTGTTTCTAGGCTATAGCCCTGATGTCTATATAAAGCAGGTAGCAGATCCATTGAGGGTAAGCAACGAAGAAGTTAATCTTTCTAAGAGGGGAGATTACCTTCAGTTGTAGCCGTGGCTAGGAACGTCTCGGCCCGGTGGTTCCTCTACTACAACACAAACATTTGTAATTCTTAGAGAAACTCTAGGAACGTGTCTCGGCCCGGTGGTTCCTCTACTACAACACAAACATTTGTAATTCTTAGAGAAACTCCAACAATTGTTATAAATCGTTTTGTAAAGCTAAATATAGATATTTTATGGCAAAACATGACTCCAACAGTTGTTCCATCCCTCTCTTCATTTTACATAGCTGTCCATCCCGTAAAACTCGCTCGCCAAGTATAGATCACCCGCGCCGCTCGCCATCAGGCCCTTCCCGCCTCCTACCCACATCGATCATCTGCCTGCCTGCCTGACTTTCCGTTCTCCTCTCCGTTCCCCTTTTCTCTCATCTGTGAACCGGTGAAAGAAAGGAGGTGAGCAACGTGACGCGAGCAGACGCGCTTATGCGGTGGAGTGTGTAGTCTAGGCGGCCAATGGCGAGGAGCTGCCAGACGTCGCAGCGGAAGATGGACCCGCGGCTGAGGCGTGGTGACGAGCTTGACAAGGGAATTGGCCTTGGCAGTTTGCATGTACATGCTCTTGCCGAATAGGCCCATGGCTTGCTGCTGCTGGGCTCAAGGCTCCGGCCGGCGTTCGACACAGACATGGTTTGTGGACAAGGGATGAGACGAGTGGTGGCTCGAAGAGTGGAGGCACCTTCCACATTGACTCGTCAGAGCACCGTGGGCAGGAAGGATTTGTGGCGCAGGTCAGGGGCTCAAGCGCGTGGCTACGGCGTCCAGCATCGCCTTCAACTGCTGGAGGACAGCACCGTTGCCCGAGCAGCCATCCCTTTTCCAGCTTGCTCAAGCGGGATTCGTACATTTCCTTTCAAAATCCGAAGCAGCTTTTCCACCTCATCGTTTTTGCCGAATTCCGATACCGGCGACGGCTGAAACTAGGTCGGCAGTGACAAGGTGAAAGGGCTTCCTTCTATTGCCCAACTCGCCTCGGTTGAGGAAAAAAACAAATTGACATTAGACGACATGGCGTTTTATTTTAAAGAATGTATTGGATTGCTCCAGTTATTTAGGGGGTGTTTTATTTTAGAGACGAGGTAAAAATCAGAAAATTTAGAATTTATTTTAGAGAGGCTCTTGGATATGCTCTTATCACTGGTATTGTCATCCACCAAACTTACCCTCCTATGTTAGAGGATATAGGTGCAACCTCAGCAATATTTTTGGTTTAAATTAAGGTGAATTAGTACTATGTGCAGCGAAAAGGCCAGAACTATGGCACACCAGACAACCAATTGATAACTAGAAAGTTATTTTATCCACTGTACCATAAAGATGTAATTCAACTCCACTAACATGATTCAATTATTTGATATGTAATGAAATAATACACCTACTAATCAAATTTAACATATGGATGGCATGGCATGATTAATGACTCAATTGTAGAATTCTAGAAACCAAGCAGACTAATATAGTATGTACAGCTGAGCACTTCAATTTCTAAAAACATTGTGAAAAGATGAAATTAGAAATATCACATAAATTGCCTACAATAATATATCAGAAAATTCCTAAATACAAAACGGAATTTTATTACTTACGGTGCCATCCAGCGGTAGGTTCCTGTCTCTGGTGTCATCCCTTTGGTTTTCACCTCAATACGCGCAACTCCAAAGTCAGCAATTTTAATGGATTTGTCTGCTGCGATTAGAAGGTTAGCTGACTTCAAATCTCTATGGATAAATCCTAAGGCATGCACATAAGCCATTCCTCGAGCTACATCCAAGGCCTGTTTGACAGCCAACCTTAGAGGCGCTGATTTGTGCTCCCTTCTATCCAGGAACTGCCTGACTGAGCCACCTTCTGCATACTCTGTAATGATGCACCACACAATCGATTTTCTGCACACCCCTATAAACCTTACAATATTCGGGTGGCTCAGCCTAGACAACATCATAACTTCTTGCACAAACTGCTGTTCCATCAGCCGGCTCTTTCTGGATTATTTTCAGGCTTCTCCAACAGCTTAATCGCAGCATCTTCTCCATTATATGTCCCCCTGTACAGCTTCCCAAATGCCCCTTGAGCAAAATGACCTCCCATGTCCAACCTCCCCAAGTCGATCGCCCACCGCTCGTAATTGCTTAGTATCTCAGTTGGATGATTCGGGTCCATCAAAATCTGAGCCAACGCATCCTCATTTAGTGTTTGTGCAGCCACACGGTTGGGGTGGAAGACGCTGTTGCCGACTGAATAGCTTGCACTTGGGGCATCGCAAAGGCCTGGGTGCTTAAGTATGAACGTGCGGGACTCGTTTGAGCCCACGCTGCTGTTATCCACTGACAGCCACGGAACCACCAGCGCAGTTGGCCAGGTTGACGCCATCAGTGCTGTCCACAGACATTTGGGAGCCCTCCCCAACTTTGTGGTAGTAGGGCATGTTGTAGAAACCATTGATCTCATTGCCTTGCATCCCCTTGCCACCCCCTCCGCCAATCATACCGTGAAACATTATCCCCTTGGCCATGTCAAAAAGTGCAGTGTGACTAATAGAGTTGATGTTGGCTTATGCTCACATGAGAAACGCCCTCTTCGGCTCCGTCGCCAGCCCTACCAAAAACGGAATTTATGAAGTGAGTCAGCAATCAGCAAACATACCAGTTCCAGCTCAAAAACTGAAAAACATACTACAGGCAGTAAATTTTTGTGATTTTTTATATACAAACAGATGCAAATTTCCTCATTTGTTATATAGGCTAGAGTCTTCGACCACTAGGGCGGATGTAACGGACCGTTTCGTTCTTCCCTTTAATACAAAAGATACGCAGCTCTCCCGCGTATTCGAGAAAAAAAAAATAGGGCGGGTGGCCTTACCCAACCAACAGAGAGATCCACTGATGCCCTCACCTCCGAGATCCCTGGCCTCCCAGTCAGGGACGGACCTAGGATTAGAGAGAAGACTATGGCTATTTCATTGAAAAATAGTGCAAATTGTCTTAGATTATAGAAAAATCAATAATCTCTTCACACTAATCAGGAGCTAAGACTAGGGCCATGGCCCTAGTGGCCTAAGTGCTGGGTCCGCCCTGCTCCCGGTCGCCAGACACAGCTGCTTGGCACCCCGCCACCTCCATCTCCCCATCCCTGTCCCCGTTCCCGCCAAAAGTCGAAATTCTCTTCCACCCCCGCTCAGGGATCGACCCATCCCCGCTATATCCAGCCTAAACGTCAACTATATGAGGAGGGTTCGACGATTAGCGAGGAGAGCTCAGTTCTCACCTTCTATCGAAGCTGGACGAGGAGGGCTGACCCAACCCAGGCGGGAGGTTTGTGCCCCGTTCGCTGCTGGCCGCGCGTACCGCCGCTGCGGTGCGACCTGGAATCGGAGGAGGCGTCGGCGCGTCGCCGCGTGAGCCCGGAGCCAGGCGTTGGCGTTTGGGTCAGAGATGGGAAAGGGAGGGGTCGGTGACGTTGGGTTTCCATGGCGTCGATGCAACGCGCGTCCTAAGGTCAAGGTCCCCACCTGTCTGGGGTCCACCACTCAGTCGTCCAGCCAGCGACACCACGTCGGCAAGGGACCCGCAAGGGAGCACCTGGCTTCGCACTCGCGCTCCACGACGAACACGAACAGTGAGCACACTCGCTCGAGCCTCGAGCTCACTCCCTCACCGGCTCACCGCCCCAGCGCCAGCCCGCATCGCTCCAGCCTCCATGGATCCCCCGGCCGCCGACTCGAGGTGCGTCGTCCAGGCGCTCCGGGCCTCCTCCAACACCCGCCCGGCCCCGCCGCCCCCGATTAAGTCCCTCCACTCCCCGGCGGCCAAAGACCACGCACCCGGCGCCTCCTCCTCCTCCTCCTCCCGGCCACCCAAACCCAAGCGCCGGCTCCCGCGGCCAACCGCGCTACCATTCGGTCCCGCTCCCCCGAGCCCGCGCCGCACGCGCTCGGGCGAATCAGCGCCCGAGTGGACGCCCGCCGAGACGCTCGCGCTCGTCGCCGAGGTGGCCGCCGTGGATGACGGCTGGTCCCGCTCCGTCTCCGCCTTCCAGAAGTGGGCCATGGTTGCTGAGAACTTCGCCGCCTCCGAGGTCTTTGCCTCGGGCCCCGCGCGCCGGGGCAAGAGGGCGGCCGGAGAGTGCAAGCGGCGGTGGGAGGCGCTGGCGGCGGAGTACGATGCTGTGCGGCGCTGGGAGGTGCGCACGGGGGGTGGGTACTGGAAGATGAGCGCCGCCGCGAGGAGGAAGGCTGGCCTCCCCTCGGAATTCGACGCCGAGGTTTATGGGGCCATGGACGCGCTCGTACGGGTTGAGGAGGCGCTGCTTGCCAATGCGGTTGCGGGTGGTGGCGCAGGGGAGGAGGTGGAGGGCTTGGTTGGCAGCGGTGCCGGCGTTGCAGTGGGAGAAGAGAATAGAGGTGAGCCCGAGATTTGTAAAGAACAGGTCAAGAAGGATGAATTGGTGGATGAGGTCCAGAAGGATGAATCAGGGGATGAGGAGGAAGACGAGGATGGTAGGGACGACGAAGAGGCAACAAAGGCAGATCCTGGCAATGCCGATGCTTCAAATACCATTGGTAATTGTGAATCGTTGCCCTTTTCAATTTGCATGTTCAGATGTGCTGATTTGTTCATTGTTTACTCTGTGTTGCGATCATAATACTTTCATGACACCATCAAAAGCAGCCATGAAAGTTTAAATATTATCAAGAACTTATCTGACTGAGGGCACATTCTATAACACTGCATAATTCTAGTTCAAACGGTACCCTACTGTTCTTGTAATAAAAAAAAAATCTAGTTCAGACTCGCTTGCATTCAAAGATGTAAACTTCACCACCCTATTATCGCAGGTACTCCACATTTAGCTTGTTTTCACAATATGTTCTCTCTTACATGTATTATGATTTCAGGATACACATCCTTTCATTCTTCATTTCTTACAGCACAAAAAATGTTTATCATCTTGTAGTTGCAGCTATACGGTCATGGAACAATTTCCATGATCAATCATCATATTTAAATTTTACAGTTAGTTGATTACTTACTGAAA
>BCLG01002904.1:4118-37057 GCA_001602295.1 Zoysia matrella | reverse complement strand
CACGAGTAGAACAATACATGTGTAGAGACTGAATAAGAAGTGCAGTAAAATACTTGGAAGCACTAAGCAATGTAGAAAATACTTGGAACGTAGTAGGTCTGGTAATTAAGGGAACCTATGAATTAGGATAATTCAATTCTACCCAAAAGTATACTATGCTAGAAACTTCTTTTCAAAGAATAGTAGTGAAGGACCCTACTGAATTTGAGTTACCAGAGTCATAAGGAACAATGGCCTATTATTATCTAGTTTATGCTATATAATTTGGGTCACCAAAGAAAGCAAAACTCAAGGAATTTCTGCTGCGAATTAGAATGGCACAAATAGGTCTTCAAAAAACCAATATTTCATAAGATTTATTTGGACTTTTAATTTGCACGTACAGTAGTAATATGATTATATGAAAGTATGTTTGATGACTAAATGAAGAAATATGCTCTGCAGCTGAGAGAAGAAAAGTGCATTCCATACAAGCATTATGCAGAGCATAAAAAGAGGAAACGTTCAACATCTTTGCACTGAAGTGCTAATTGTTCGTTGTACATTATGTACTAGCATGTACAGCATGTGAATATCTGTTGCCACAAACGCAGTTGAGAATAAATCCTTCGACACTTTGCCTTGTGATACTTTCTAATAAGCTATCTGGAATTTGTGAAGGAGTCATGATTCTTCAGTCATTATGGCCCACATCATATCGCGACAAGTTGTTCACTCATCTTGTTTCAAATGGCGATTACAATGTATGAAAATAACAGAGGTACAGTGACGGAGAATATGTTTTCTCCAGTATAAATGCGCTCTCATCAGTACCGCTATATGAGCCAAGAGTTCCCTGAAAATAGTCTGCTCACTTCACACAAGTGGTCAAAAAGATGGTTCACAGTCTTGTTGTATTCCTAGAAAAACTCCAAAAGTTCTGTTCATTTTTAGTCACGAAATTGCTTTCTTTTACCAAATCTGCACATCAATCCATGAAACACTCCTGCCACTTCATCTATCAAAACAATCTTCTCTTCATCCAGGTCACCTATTTTACCTTGATTTCATTTGCTGGATATGCAGCTCTTAAGGTCCTCAAGCCACGAGAGAAGCCAAATTATGTGAGAGATTTAGATTTATTATTTACTTCTGTATCTGCATCGACTGTCTCAAGCATGGCCACTGTTGAAATGGAGGATTTCTCCAGCACTCAGCTATGTCTGTTGACTATCTTAATGCTGTTTGGTGGAGAGGTATTCACTTCAATGCTTAGTCTTTACTTCATGAAGGTCAAATTTGATACAAAAGAGTCAGCCAGTAGAAGGAGCTCTGCAGTTCACATTGATATTGAATCTATAAGTTCCACAGACTCTAGTGCCACCACTACCCACGGCATCAAACTTGCTGTGCCGATGTCTGAACTTCACTTGGAGGAAAAATATCAATTTGAGCTCAAGGCAATTGAATCTTTAGGTTATGTATTGTTAGTCTACCTTCTAGTAATAAATATTGGCAGCTTCCTGAGCATTTACTTTTACCTTATACTCGTATCGGATGCACAAGGAGTTCTGAAGATAAAGGGCATTGGATTTGTCATTTTCTCTGTATTTACAGCCATCTCCTCTGTGGCAAATTGTGGCTTCACTCCAGCAAATGAAAATATGATAATCTTTCAGAAGAACAGCATTCTGCTACTACTAATCATTCCTCAGATACTAGCAGGGAACACATTATTTGCCCCATGTTTGAGATTCATGTTGTGGTCATTCAAGAAAGTTACTGGAAAAGAGGAATACAATTTCATTCTTCAACATTTGGAAACCATTGGATATAAGCATCTTATGAGTAGTAGGGAGTGTGCTTATTTGATGCTAACTGTTATCAGCTTCATCACTATGCAAACCATATTGTTTTGCTCTTTGGAATGGAGCTCAGAGGCTTTGCGGGAGATGGACAGCTATCAAAAGATAGTAAGCGCTCTTTTTCAGTCAGTTAATGCCAGGCATGCTGGTGAATCCGTTATTGATATGTCAAGCCTCTCTTCAGCAATCCTAGTATTATACACTGTAATGATGTAAGTTCTTTTCCTAACTATGTACTATGTTATTTCACTGAATTAGAAGTCAGATCTTACATACTAAGACCATAACCTGCAGATAATCATATCAGAAATTTAATTTTATCGTATCATTGAGAAGTTCATTGCTAATTTGCACCAACTTGTGGTAGGTATCTCCCTGGTTACACTTCTTTTTTACCCACCTATGGTGAGCAGCATTCCAAAGCCGAGAAGAAAGACAAAAGGAAAAGACTATTGGAGAATTGGATCTTCTCCCAGTTATCTTATTTGGCTATCTTTGTTATGGTCATTTGCATTACTGAGAGGGAAGCAATGGCCACAGATCCGCTAAACTTCAATGTTTTCAGTATATTGTTTGAAGTTGTCAGGCAAGTCTCTGATTGACTATAATCTCCGGACGTGCTCATATTTATCATTACTGACCTCACTTTTGGTGACTAACTGCTGCAGTGCATATGGAAATGTGGGTTTCTCTGTTGGTTATAGTTGCAAGAGGCAGCTGGTTCATGATGTTCATTGCAAGGATGCTTCATATGGGTTTGTTGGAAAATGGAGTGACAAGGGAAAAGTCATCCTGATTATAGTCATGATTTTCGGAAGGCTTAAAATGTTCAATATGAAGGGTGGAAGAGCTTGGAAACTTAGATAGCATCAATCATGTGTGGAACAAAACTCCACCAATCCATCTAATGTTGTGAGACATAAACGTAAACAACAAAGTGCTCAGTAAATAAGCATCATTTCTTTGCCTTTTGAACATGCTATTTCAACCTTTGTTGCAGTATAAGGTTAATACATAGAATATGGTAATATTAGATCAGCACCTGAGGCTATCTTTTTCTTGGGTGCGTCTACTGGAGCATGTGTTGGTGTTTGTATTCCCTTACAGTCTTTCCACTTTGGGTCCATTGTACTCTTCTTGAAATGAATGGCAGAGCTCCTTCCGTTAGCTTCAAAGGAATATATCAATATCATAAAAATAGACATATATCTGCAGGGCTTTGGCAAATCATATCGAGGACAGTACTCCACATCATGATCCGAATGGTTCATATTTCACTTGCATCAAAAATGTCTTCACATATTAACACCAGCCCAATCATCGAAGGATCCATAGTTTTAACATGCAGATGATCAGCACAGGGAAGTAAAAAAATAGAAGAGCAGAACATTCTGTGCATTGAAATAAAAGAGACGACCTAAAACAACAAACTCGCCGTTACAGACTTGAGGACATTGATTTTTTTCTGACCCGGCAATCATATCAATTGATGCAGTGTATGGAATGCCAGATGTCCATCAATTTCCATACACTCCAGATTGAGCAAATAACCTCATGGAAGGCCACAAAAGTCTCGGACAACATGGGAATGCGCACTAAATACTGCTAGTTAGTGTTGGTGATGGAATGACTCAGTTCAAACCATATGCCTATTCGATTCAATGCATAAATAGACCAGCTCACAGTAACCATCAAAAACTAGTAACAATAAACTCGAACAATGCGCTCCGGAACAAACATAGGTTATTTTAAAAAAAAATAAAAATAAAGTAGCAACCAGACGAGCTCACAGATCTTACTTACGCATTTCACGAGGCGGATGTGAGGAGAAATCACCAGCGAAGGAGAGGGCGTCGACCGATCGACGCAGCTGGCCACGGAAAGCAGCATACGGCTGCGCCTGGGGGTTCCGGTAGCGACCGCCGGCGAGTCGCCGCCGCGCCCGCGGCCGCGGCGGTTGATAGGTAGTGGTACGAGGGAAATGGGTTACTGGGCTTCTCACACGGCCTAGTACCCCACTGGCACTTTTGGTTCGCGTCATTGGCCCAGCAAGTTGGCCCATTTATTAGAAACTGCCAACCTGGCCCACGCAGGGATGGTAACAAAAAAAATCAGGATGCGCCCTTCCTTTCTGTTTTCATATTGGGAAAGTTACTAATTAATATACTTTTTCTGTTTTTAAATTGATATCGTCACTGATTTTTAATATTATTTTTAATTTTTTGTCTTATTCAAAAAATTAGTTTAAATATGTAAATTTTTAAGTTATGATTCAAATAATTCTAATAATAAATCAAATTATGATAAAATTTATCAAATTTTTTTAATAAGACGAATGATCAAAGTTGTTAGAAGTCAATAGCGACATCATTTTAAAAACGAATGAACTAGTATTTTTTAAGATAATGAGTACTCCAGTTTCTTATGAATTGAATCATACTGAGAGTACTGGTATGTCGTTGTCCATATAAATTAAAATCTTTGCGCCTCGAAAAAGGAAAGAAGAAAGGCTGCCGACGGTTGCTGGTGGACAAGTTGGATTTGGTGTCTCGTCTTTGCCAGCCATATTGACACGTACTGCTCGATTGCCAAGCAAGAAACTTAACCATTAAACAAAGAGAGGAGTTTTTCATGCTGTATCAACACAGAGAGGAGGTGGGTGAGAGTGGGCAGTGCGGCGCCGCGCAAGCGGACAACGCCGCCAACTCGGCCAAGTGCGTCACCCGACTCGGACGCCCCTCCCGTCGCCGGAACCAAACAGAGTTCCAGCCTCCGCACCGGATCCTTTGCGCCCGCGTATACTGCACCCTTCTGACCCCGCCGCTGTCGCATGAGCCCCAGCCGCTGGCGGCGTCGCAGCACGTGTCCGCCGAAACCCTGGCCGCGCTCAGTCTCGGCGCAGAGGATCCCGGCGCGCTGACGCAGCCGTCGCTTCCCGTGGGTGGCCGCCACGCGACGGGCGACCCCACGGCCCGACTCCCTCACCGCGCTGTCCCTACACGTCATGGACCTGGCAGTACGAGGTCCCGGTTGGTGGAGGCGGACGCCCACGTGGTCGTGGTCGTCCTCCGCGCCCCGAGAGGGCCGGTGCGGATCCGAATCAGCGGCCATTACTTCGCGCCCGCAAGTTGGCCGAAATGCCCTCGCGGTGCCGGCGCGGGTGAAGCTTCCTTTCGCCGGCGAAAAGAGGCCGTTTCCGGAACGGCTCCGGGCTCGTGCGGTCCAGTTCCCGCCGGCCTCGTCGCTCCTTGCGGGGGCCCACGGCGAAGAGAGGCCAGGATTTGATTGCCTGCGGACGATGCGTGTTGCCGGAAATGCCCTCCGGACCGGATCCTTCATCCTCGCTGATTGCTGCCACGGACAGACGGATCGATGCTTCCAGAGATGCCTGCGGTTTCTAGCTTTTGGTGTTGTGCGGCCAATGCTGCTACTAGCTATGCCTCGCGTCTCTTCTCCTACCCGTCCTATGCAACCAGCATGGACCGCACTACCGCTGCATGACGGACGGCACAGCACCGTAGAGTGGCAAACTCGTAGATACCTCGCAAAGGCAGGCCCGGGAGGCGGAGAATTCCGCTTTCCACGCCGGACTCCGTTGCCGCCAGCCACCTTTCCTCGCTCCTTCCTCTCCTCTCGCCTCCGATCGCCGAAAAGACCTCTCTCTCTTGGGTCTCCTGCAGTCCTGCTCCGTCGCTAACAAAAGCCTTGCTCGGCGCCCACGCCGCGCGCACCAGAGCGATCCAGAGCAGGACCGAAGGAACGAGAGGCGCGGAGAGAGCAGCGAGGAGTACGTGCAGTGAGATGAAGAAGTGCCCGTCGGAGCTGGAGCTGGAGGCCTTCATCGGCGGCGGCGTGGATGGAGACGCCGAGCAGAAGCCCGGTCACGTCTCGCAGTTCGACGCCGGGGTCATGTTCCAGGCCGGAGGCGGCGACCTCTCCGCCTTCAGCTTCGCCGACTCGGTGAGTGGGAAACAGAGGATGTTAATTGCCGTTGTGTCGATTAAAGTGAGGGCTTTACGCGTGTGTATAGGTTTCTGTGATTTTAGATTTTGGTAGCTGATTGTAAATTGTTTGTTTGTTTTTCTAACCTGCTTAATTAGGTGCAGTAGTACTAGAATTTATGTTATGTGAATTGCTACACGTGCAAAGATAAGATCAGTAAAATTTTCACTGACCAATATGTTGATACAAATTTATGTAGTCTCTTGCACCATCGAATCTAACTGAACTCTTTCTAGTAACTTTTGTTTTGGCAACGTGCTTTCACTATTTATTCACAAGGGAAAAAAGAATATACTTTTACATTCTTACTAAGAAATTAGCACACTTTACAAAGGCTGTAAGAACTTCTGGATTACCTTGTAGCAACAGAAGATCTTGTGTTTTTAGTAGAATTACTTCCAGATGGCTGTAGACCTTGACATGCCAATGTGGCGATGACTCCACTAATTACTTTTCTTTTCTTTTGTCCGAGCAGAACACACTGAATGGAACCATTCCTAGTCATCTATGGTCCCATAACCATGGTGGGGCTCGTCACCCTGCTATCTCCACGACGATCGAGTCACAATCATCAATTTGCGGTATTGCCTCACTTTTAAATTCCTCTCCACAATTTTCATCTGTTGATAGGACTGCAAAGAGTAGAACAGAGTATGAAAATAAATGATTCAGAGCTGTATTTGACATCAAGGCTGCACCTCTGGCTAAATTTGACTGAGCACTTATCTCTTCAGAATTCAGATCATCCGTGATAACTGAAAATTTGAATGATCGAATAGTTGTTTTATAAAATAAAAGGAAGGACTGAATAGCTTAAAGGTTTTCCGCAATCAAATATTTGAGCCGTGACTGATACAGATTTGTATCTGACGAATGGAACTGAGTAACTATATTGTCCCATCGATGTTGCTCACGCATTATTCAATCATGTCCAGCAGCCGCGAGTCCAATATCAGCAACCAATCTAAACGTGAAAGAGAGTCAAACTTTGGGAGGCACAAGCGGTTCTGATTCCGACAGCGACTCGTTGTTTGATACTGAGGGTGGTCCGTGCGAGCAGAGCACAAACCCACTGGACGTGAAGAGGATGAGACGGTACACCAACAGTAGAACATTATGCTTTCTTCAGTGATTTGCCGTTCATTTTTTCATCATATAGTAGTGATATCTATATATCCAGCCGTTATTTGCTGTTGCTCTCTTTGTGCATTCCTTGTTGGATGTCGAATGAAGAAGCTCGTAAGACGACCTATTAGGATAAAGCTAAATTGATTGCCTCAAATCGCAGGATGGTGTCCAACCGGGAGTCTGCTAGACGGTCGAGGAAGAGGAAGCAAGCTCATTTAGCTGAGCTTGAGACTCAGGTAAACACTACAATATGTACGTCTGTGTGCTATGTCATTGCATATCGTTTTTTCAAAGGAAATTTTGTTGCACAAGATAATCTGAAATAGTAGTATAAGTGAAAAAATCATTTAAAAAAAAATTGCGGTTGGTCCTGGATCAATGCTTACAGGTTATTCAATTAAAACAGGTTGACCAGCTCCGAGGCGAGAACGCGTCACTCTTCAAGCAGCTGACAGACGCCAACAACCAGTTCACAACCGCGGTCACGGACAACAGGATCCTGAAATCAGACGTCGAGGCCCTGAGACTCAAGGTGATCATCATCGCCCATTCGCACAGCAATATCCGTAACGATAACTTCGTTCCAGTTCTCTGAACCCGATCTGTCTCCGCCGCATGTACAGGTGAAGCTGGCGGAGGACATGGTGGCGCGCGGCGCGGTGTCCTGCGGGCTGGGCCACATGAGTCTGTCGCCGGTGCTGAACCCGCGGCAGGCGTGCCGCGGCCCCGACGTGCTCGCCGGGCTGGACTTCCCAGGCGACGACGCGTACCTCACGGGCCTTTCCCCGACGGAGCAGGTCCAGAACTCGCCGCTGCAGAGCATCGCGAGCCTCGAGAGCATCGACAACAGGATGGCCAGCGAGGTGACGAGCTGCGGCGGCGCAGGCGTCGACGTCCGGGGCTGGGACTCCCACTTCAACGGCGGCTTGTCCAAGTGAAGAAGAAGAAGAAGCATGGAACCGCAGGTCGTACGTAGCCTGCTGTTCTGGTTCTGCATGCGTATATGAATGAGCTCGCTATGCAAGGAGAATGTGTGAGCTGCTTCTGTGTTAGCTGATGAGCTGAGCGGACTTGAGTTTTACAGAGTCCTTGTGTCGGTATATTGCCTAGTCGTTCTGTAATAGACCTATACGTATGTGCTATGAGACTGAACTCATGAGCATTATTATTACTCATTTCGGTTTTAAATTATTGACACGATTGATTTTAGATATTATTTTTATCATTTATCTGATTCAAAAAATTTATTCAAATATTTAAAATTATTAATTATGATTTAAATTTCGTTAATGATAAATCAAATAATAATAAAATTTTACACAGTTAAACAAATTTTTTAAATAAAAATGAATAGTTAAAGTTGATATTAAAAATCAACGATGCGAATATTTTAAAACTAGAGAAAGTACTTCATATGATGGTATTTCTTATGGTTCGACTAACTGCATTCTGATTTACGGCTTTGTGCATCCCGTGTCCACTGGCGTACGGGGTCAGGTGCGCCGTGGCATACCTAAAATTTTTAGTTTAAATTGGTTTTAATGCATATGTCAATTAAAATTTTAATTTTAACAGATATTTAAATAATAAGTATACATAGATAATTTCAAAATATTGCTATATATGTATACCAGATTTGGTAGAGATGTCAATAATTAGATTTTAGATATTGATATAGGTTTATGTTAGACTATTATTTTTCATTTAAGTATTTAAATTAATGTTTACGTACTCGGTTTAGGTATCTATTAGCCATTTTATTTAATATCTTTTCCATTCAGATGTTGTTGCTCTGTCGTCATTTTGACATCAAATACACTTAGTTCTGTTGAAATCTTCAAACGAAATACGTGAAATATTGAATTTTGAATGGCAGAATACTTGATAAAAAAATAGAACTTTTGGTATGTAGTGATAGAATATTTGATTTTTTTAATATTTCTCTCTCTCTTACGAGTCTGAGCTTACGATGCATTTAAGAATTAGATTTTTTTTAGACTGCATATTTTTTAACTTAATAAACTAGACTAAAGTTTGATAGTATGGGGTGGTTCTTCGCTCAATCCGAATGGAAAGGACAAGTGCTCTATAATTTGCTCAATTTTTCTTCTCTTTTAGCCTATAGTGACTAATACTGCTATTATATTTGATGTTATCTCACTACAAAAATATATGCTGATAAGTGATGTTTACATTCTGTCAAAGATTGAAGAAAAATCGTCACAAAATAGCATCTGTGATGAAAAATTGCTTCGTCATATATCTCGCGTCATAGATTAACTCAGGTGACATTTCTTATTTTTTTGTCATAGATTGATACATCTGTAACGTTCCTAGATTGTCACAGAGTAGCTCAGGCCTAACTCTAGCCCAATTTTTCATGATGAATTAGATCATCACAAACTTAATACTATATGTCCACAAATATTTGACCTATTCAAATTTTGTTTTTTCAGCTCACTTTTCTCGGCATGGCACAACCCATATAAAACAATCTCATATATCCAATTTTCAAGAAACATTTATTAAACATTATCTCATTACATACAAAAGTTATGATCCAACGTGACATACAACAACATAAGTTTTTATTCAAAATGACAGAATTTTGATCTAGCACAATATATATGTAACTTGCAATATCTAACATGCTTGATTGACTTGGCACAAACTCAACTTTTATTTTGATCTCAACCTCATCATGTAACCTACAAATGGTATAAGCACATGGTGAGTTCAACTAGTTTCATACATTCCTCAATACATAAATCAAAGCTCAATGAAAACTACTTTGCAAAGACAGAAATGAAAATTGAACATTTTTGGATAAATTCTTTGTAGAACCATGCCCTTGACAAGAAACACATAAAGGTATACATAACTATAAAGCCCGATTCTTTCCACTAAAAATAGTTCTTTTACAACTAAAAACTATCAGTAGTGCAGTACAAAATAATAAACTTCTTAGCTTACAAGATATTTTCAGATACTAACATATTCACTTATTCCACCTACTTTCACTTGGACCAGACTCCACAATCCAAACATTGAATCTTCTTGGCTTACAGATATTAAATAACAAGGATGATTGCTATTTAATACTAGCAGAGATACTAGAGAGAATTATTTTCAGACTACTGATATGTTCACTGACCTCCACACAATCTTTCAGGCTATTATTTTAAAAAGCTATGACACTGATGAAACTCCACCAGGCATGAAAAGCTATCTTAATTATGCACCTCTGAAACATAAGAGAAAACACATACCTGTTGGGAAAAATGGGAAGTCCTCCATCACTCTTCGGCAAGAATCAAGCAGCACGGACAATCACTCGGCAGGGGCTCCGAGTCCCTATTCTTCTGCTACTGCAATAATCAAGAGGCAGATGTGAAATTTCAGTGTCAGGAAGACCCAAATTCCTGTGCTACCGCAGACTCATTTCATAAATGTCAAGAAGACTTGATTTCAGTAATTTCAGGGATAAATATCAGCAGTTGAGTTATGTAGTAATGAAGACACAGGTACCTGCCTTCTTTCAGCTAAATAGATCATATGAACGGAAGATCCTCTCTGCTTTGCCTAGCTGTGGTTTCCTATTTTGCTGACTCAGATTATTTAAACATCCAAGCATTCAAATTTGGTACAACCTGATGCTAGTAAAAGTTTTTGTTAAATTATTTCAATATCCAACAGACAATTTGGTACAACCAGATGCTAGTAAAAGTTTATTACGAATTAGAGAGGTCTCCTCTTTTGCCATATCCAAATTTCCAATCCCTTTTAACTGCTTGTTTCTTGCCACATCTGATTCTAAAATGAAAGGAGCACACCAGAACAGAGTTATTAGATCGTTGCATGTATATTGTTCCTTAAAAAAACCTAGGATCTAAAAAAAGGCATTATAAATACTTTGCACATTAGAGTGCAGTGACGAGAAGATTGGTTACTAGCAAATTTTGTAGACTAAGAATCTGCAAAATCGGATACTAATTTGCTACTGATGTGCTTCTACATGTACAGACAAACAATAGAGGAGGCCTACGTATTTGGGAAATGAGACAGCCCGTGGCAGTAGATCAAGGACAAGGATGGGAGAGAAATTTTGCCTGCGGCGCCGTGCTCGCTCGCATAGCAGCAAGCCAGCGCCACCGCGGCCCGTGCCTCAGAGCTCGCCCGCGCTGCCGCGCTTGACTCTGTAACAGCTTCGTGCGCGGCCGAGTTCGCTGGCGTAGCAGCTAACAGCACCACCACCCACCCGCGCCGTCAGTGAATCGATGTCACAGAGCTCGCCAATGCTGCTACGTTCGACTCTGTAGCAGCTTCGTGCGCCGTCTAGCTCAACGACGCCACCACACGCCCGCGTCGCCACCGCATGTTTTAGGTTAAAATAGGATGGATTCTTATTATTATCTATAGTTTGACAAAAAAAAAATGTTTATCTATTATTTTCAATTAACCAGTTCGGACAACTTTTTATGTAATTTTAAAAAGATTATTGTTTCAATCGAATATGAGCTTTGTACCGTAGTGTTAAGACAAGCCCAAAGGTGTGCTTTCTTATTACTATCTCTATCTTAAAATATAAATATTTTTTAGTTTGATAAAAAATCTAATTCTTTTAACTTTGACTAATATTATCTAAAAAATAAAAAAAATTACTTAGATATGACTTAGTGCTTTGGTGACAGAAGCCGTAGTCAACAGGGGACGATTTCTAAGTCTAGAAATGACAAAGTTTAGTGGTCACAGAAGCCTTCGTCGATGATTTGTCGCTCCAATTCTTGACCATGTTAAATGGTTTCATCGTAAAAAAATGTCACTCTATTCTCGAGGTTGTTGGGGGCAGCGAGGTACCATGACAAATTCGCTAAAATCGTCACAGAATGTCTTTATCCGCTACGGTTTCTCAAAACATCACTTACATTTCGTCAAAGATCATCAAGTTTGTTGTAGTGTACTTTAGCTCGTAAACATAAAAGTACGGTACGAACTTTTATGCAACGATTGAGTTTGGTATTTTTAGAAGAATTTTTTACAGAAGAAGAGCAAGTTTTTTCTTTGATGTTCGCTAAAACAACTCACTATACTTTCCATGGATCACACAGTGAACGTAGTGTCTTCGTCCATACAGCTGTAAATTTTTTTTTATACTCTTCATAAAATTCTAGCTACGCCACTGCGGGTGTCGATGTAGCGGTCAAAACCTTTATTCCTTTATTTTTTAAAAAAAACTGCATTCTGATTTATCTCACAAATAGACGCGTCTTCATTGCTGAAAATTATGGCTAGTCTCTACTTTTAAAATGCAGCATCGTACGTTTCTCATTAGGTCTTAGAAAAAATCAACTAAGGTTTTTTTAGACAACTCTTTAAATAATATTTTTTTAGACAATGAGTTAACAATGAATCAGTTAGTGCCATGGACTGGATTTTTTGAGATAGATTAATTTGATATATGTCATTACAATTTTTTGAAATTTGAAATATACCATTTAAGCTCACGTGTCATTTACTTACAGAGTTTTATCTGTCATTGAGACATCAATAACATATTTTAAAGTTTGTAAAATTATAATGACATGTATCAAATTCGTCCTCTTGATATCTTATTACACGATCGTGTAATACGTCAACCAATGATTTTTTTTTGAGACAACGAGTTAACAATGAATCAGTTAGATACAGACACTTATATTGCTCGCGTAGAATCTGTATCAACTCCTTAAAAAAACAATGACGTCAACCAAGGTTTTTTTTTGAGACAACTCCTTAAAAGGAAAACCATTAGAATTTCTTATACCATAGCGTTAACACTAATATTAACGGATAAAACTCCTGTGAGATTCTTGTGAAATTTCTGCGTTCCAAAAGAGACCTTAGAAATCCTAGCGAGCAAGAAATATAACACACAAATATAATTTTTAGTATTTTTTAATTAATATTTTTATTTAGACTCTAGCGTTAAAACAGACATCAAGACTGAACAACTCTAACGGATGCTTGGCTCCACACGGATCATAGTTAGTTAACAAAATACAACTATTCAGAACGAATATATGAGATTCAAAGAAAATTGTAAGAAAAATAAAAAAAAATATCTGAAACAAATATATGAGATTAAAAAAAGTTATTGGTAAAAAAAACAAATTTGTTTGGAGTCGTCCAGTGAAAACAAAATAAAAAAAATATATTTGCATGATTAATTTGTATTTAAACTTTTATGGTAAAGAATAAGAAACTTCAAATATTAATATTAATATATTTTTTTAAATTAAATATTTTTTTTGTACCGTAATATTAGCACGGGCATCAGTGCTAGTTCATAGTAAGAGACTCAGAATTTATTTATTTAGGTGTAGCATTTTGAAGAGCATTGCTTTATATAGGAGTAGCGTTTTTGTTTCCTGCATTTTTGAACAAGAAGTACCGTTCCTCCGGTCCAAGCGCCAAGTGACAGGAGCAATTCATAGAAAACACATTCCTTTGAAAATTCTTCGTGCCAAACAGAGCCTATGAGGATGACATGTGTTTGCTCCAAATTTTTACAACTCTTTGAAAGATTATTTCAACCTCTTGACAATGAAAGAAAGCAAACACATTATTTGGCTGAAGTGTTACAAAATCTGATGTGTTGCCAGTTGTACACGTCTGTGTCGTTTTCACGGTGCCATGTGATACTGCTAGAGAAAGTCTTGAAAGATACCCGTCCGGTCATGTGACACCGAGGTAACCATTGCTGTCGCAATCAAACGCTCCAGTACTCAACAATTGCATTGGATTATTATTTACATTTTTTTCAAAAGTTTTTTTTTACATCATAAGTTTGTGATCCAAATTTTCGATCCTAGCATAGGCTGTATATCGTGTAAAAAGTCCAAACATTTGACATTATGAAATGATGGATTGTGACATAGTATGATGAGGTTCAGGTAGTTTCATTTTCTTCAATAGCAAACAATATCTCTGGTCTTACATTAAGCTTAGAGGAAATGTAGTGTTCTCATTTTAAAATAAAAAAGATTTGTCAGTGAACACAGTGAAGCTGTGTATTACTTCGAAGTTTGATGTAGTCTAAAAACTTTGAACTTTAAAGCTTCTTAACTGTTTGTCCAAATGATCTGAGTCGCAATAGATCAAACCTTAATTGTTTCGCAAAATACAATCTGTAATTTTGTTCGAGTAGAAATCCTTAATACATTCTCGAGGAAGATTTCAAATAACATAATCAATTCCTGTTTCAATGACAACATTGGAACCCTTGATTTTACATGAAGCCAAGGGTCATCGGACCCACATTCCAGCTGCCTAAACCATCCCCACTCCAGCTGCGATCCGATCACACAGTTCACGACACGAACTCCATAAAAAAACAAGACAAAATGAAAATCCACGACGTCATCTATTTAAGGCGAAATCCAGCTCGACCCCGTGGCCCTCCTCCCCATCCATTCCTCTCGTCCCCAGGTCCGATCGAGACGCCGCGCGACCCGGCCGACGCCGACGAGCCCCCTCGCCGCCGGCCGCCATGGCGTACGTCGACCGCATGACAACCTTCGAGGACTCCGAGAAGGAGAGCGAGTTCGGCTACGTCCGCAAGGTCCGCGCGGCCCCCTCCTCCTCCTCCTCCTTCTCCTCCTCCTCTTTCCCCTTCATCCGCCTCTCGCATTGCTCCCGGTTAGATCCCGCCGCTCGTTCCGCGCGATCTCTGCTGGGAGTGAGCTGTACGGCCTAGTGGTTGAGTCTGCGCGCTCGGATCAAGCTGAATTGCTGCCAGATTTGCTTGAGCGGCGAGGTTGGGTGGTGTTGACGGTTACTTCTGCGGATCTCTACGCATGACTGGCGATTTGGAGGTGGCGATTGGATCTAGGACGCATTGCGAGGGCCTTAGCTTGGTCCAGTGGGTTTGGGGATTTGTGCTAGCCAGTGTGCTGCGGCTTGATCTATGCAATACGGTAACGACGCTGCCGTCATTGGAAGGTTCTGATGGGTTTTGACTGATTGCAAATCTACAGATAATTGGCTTTTTGTTGGTGTATCCATGTAGTTAGGTTAGTTGGATTGGTTAAAATATGCATCAGTCTACAGATGTAGTTTGAGATTTTGATGCGACAGTGTGCATACTTGTACTTTCGGCTTGCCTTCATTGATACCACAGCTGAACCTAGCTCTTCATAATTGTTTGTCAAGGATGGCAACCTCTTTTAGTGTTCTGTATTACAGTTAGATATGTAGGTTATTTCACTTTGTTCTGATGTCTTTATTGATACCTGCACTGTTGTTGTACTTGTAGGTCTCTGGACCTGTGGTTGTGGCTGATGGAATGGGCGGTGCTGCCATGTACGAGCTTGTTCGTGTTGGGCACGATAATCTCATTGGAGAAATTATTCGCCTTGAGGGTGATTCTGCTACAATTCAAGGTACACAAACAGGAGACATCTATCTTATAAAATAATTACGAGATGTGAAAAGTTTTGAACTTTCAAACAATACAAACTTCACAAATGCTGTTCCTTTTTTAGAGCGTAATTTCACAAATGCTGTCATTTTTTGTACAGTTTATGAGGAAACTGCTGGTCTTATGGTTAATGACCCTGTTTTGAGAACAAGAAAGGTGTGTTTTGTGACCTTCTGTTTCATATCTTAGAAGGTCCTCCTTGTATTACCATTTTTAACACATGACAGCTGTCACCATGCAGCCTCTTTCAGTTGAGTTGGGACCTGGAATTCTTGGAAATATTTTTGATGGTATCCAGGTTAGCTAAGCACAATAAGACTCGTCTTACTCTGTCATTCATTCTTGCTGCTTCTTATTTTGTCTCATGCCCCCTTTTTTATATTTGTAGCGTCCTTTAAAAACCATTGCGATTAAGTCTGGAGATGTGTACATTCCTCGTGGTGTTTCAGTTCCTGCCCTTGACAAAGATGCACAATGGGAGTTTCAGCCAAAGAAGTTAGGTAATGATTTTTTATAGCATCTGCAATGCTCCTAATAGTAGACATACTATTTGTTTTACTTTATAGTTTTATGTGCTTAGTGATGCATCTAAAAATCATTCCTTTCATTTGGTATCCAGCTATTGGTGATGTTATTACTGGTGGAGATCTGTACGCTGTAAGCTCTTGTTTCATTATTCTTCATCTGATATTCTGCAAAATGCTAGCATTTTGTGTACACATGTACAGCATGGACTAAATTTACGCTAATCATTGTTGACGATGTGGCAGACTGTCTTTGAGAACACATTGATGCAGCACCATGTTGCACTTCCCCCTGGTGCTATGGGGAAAGTGAGTTACATTGCACCAACTGGTCAGTACAGTCTGCAGGTAAGTTAATGCTCAAATCGCCAATTCGCCACGTACCATGTCTTGTTTATTTGGTATATTGAAGCTTTGTTGATCTTTATCTAAAACATCGTGATTGCCATGTGCAGGATACAGTGCTCGAGTTGGAATTTCAGGGCATCAAGAAGCAATTTACTATGCTTCAGGTAAAATAGAATTCCTTTGTGAAGATAGAACTCAAAGGATTAAACCAATAGTTTAATGTGCATAACTGATTGTCTTGCAGACATGGCCTGTGCGTTCTCCAAGGCCTGTTGCATCAAAGCTTGCTGCGGATACACCTCTCCTAACAGGGCAGGTTTGTATATAAGTTGCATTGAGGTTCATTGTCCATAACAAAATGACTTATACATTCTTTTATATCATTTTGTTATAACCTTGAATAACAAAATATTTTCAGATGCCCTTTCCTTATCATACTTCATTTTAATATCTTTTCAATTTTTAATTTTTTGCAGCGCGTGCTTGATGCATTGTTCCCTTCAGTTCTGGGAGGAACATGTGCTATTCCAGGAGCGTTTGGTTGTGGGAAAACTGTCATTAGTCAGGCACTCTCCAAGGTGATAATTGTTTCTCCCATCTTGATGTAGCTCCTGCTGTTGTAGCTTGCTGTAGGCCTGCAGCAGTTACTGATTGTCTTTATGTGATCGCATCTATGTACTGAGCCAAATCCTGTGTACAGTACTCCAACTCTGAAGCTGTGGTTTATGTGGGCTGTGGTGAAAGAGGCAATGAGATGGCTGAGGTTCTTATGGACTTCCCCCAGTTGACAATGACATTGCCTGATGGGCGTGAAGAATCAGTCATGAAGAGAACAACACTGGTGGCTAACACATCCAACATGCCTGTCGCTGCTCGTGAAGCCTCCATTTACACAGGTAATGCCCTGATTGCCATGATATAACATGCTGGCACAGTTTATAATACCATTCTTTTATACTTTTAAACCACCAAATTTCTATCCTTTTCATTCAGGAATTACAATAGCTGAATATTTCCGTGATATGGGTTACAACGTCAGTATGATGGCTGACTCCACCTCCCGATGGGCCGAGGCACTGCGTGAGATTTCAGGACGTTTGGTATGTTCCTTATCTTCTATCCTACTTTCCACTTTTTATCAGACTCTTTTTTTCTAACATAACCAATTCTAGAGAGTTCTAAGGAATTTAAGTGCTGTGCCAATGCAATTTTTTGTTGTCGCCATCTACCCTGTATCATTGATATGTCATCTGTAATTTATGTGCTAGCATTCTTGTCACCAGTATATTCTCAACAACCGTCTTATGGGGTACAATCATTTAGCAAATTGGATATTTGAGCCATAAACTAATATTTAGTGGTTTAGACATTTAGTATATTGGTTCAAAGTTGAAAAGGATACACTGTTAATTTGTTAGTCAAGCTTTACATTAGTGGTACTGAACTTTTGATAGTTGTTACTTTGATGGCCGTTTAGTTGGGAACTTTACTCATATTGTAACAGAGCTGATTTAGTGCTAAGATATCATATGGAAATACTTTGGTTTGTTGTTCCATTTGGTGTTGATTATTTATGGCATCTTGTTTATTTGACACAAACTAAAGCTGCTCTATATTGGTCCAGGCTGAAATGCCTGCTGATAGTGGTTATCCAGCATATTTGGCTGCACGGTTGGCATCCTTTTATGAACGTGCTGGTAAGGTAAAATGTCTGGGGAGTCCAGATAGGACTGGCAGTGTCACAATTGTTGGGGCTGTCTCTCCTCCTGGTGGTGACTTTTCAGACCCTGTTACCTCAGCAACCCTAAGTATTGTCCAGGTGAGGAAGCTGCTAAATTACTTTAATACTAAATTATAGACCAATCCACTGCTTCAACACGTGCCTGCTCTTATTTCAGGTCTTTTGGGGTTTAGATAAAAAGCTTGCTCAAAGGAAGCATTTCCCATCAGTGAATTGGCTCATTTCCTATTCGAAATACTCGAAGGTTATTTTCTTTCTTGCGTAAGCTGTACATGTTTTTCAGTTATCTAGAAAAGGTTCACAAAAATATTTATTTATTTGCTATAGTGCCTATTTTGTCCTTTCCTTTTCTCTTTGTGGTGTTTGTTTCCCTTTTTTCTTATGGGTTCCATTTTTTCTTATGGGTTTCATGTCTAGCTTACTCCAACTTGCTTGGGACGAAAAGTCTTTTGTTGTTGCTGCTGTTGTTTGTAGTATCTACACTTAATACTGTGGTGATGTTTTGTGACCATACAATCATATGCCTTGTAGGCCCTTGAGTCTTTCTATGAGAAATTCGATCCAGATTTCATTGATATCAGGACAAAAGCACGTGAAGTGTTGCAGAGGGAGGATGATCTGAATGAAATTGTGCAGGTATAATTTTTTTTGGCTTTGTTGTATTAACCATTTGATATTTATTATGCTGTCTTGTACCTCTAATGAATAAAATTGTATGCACATTGACATTCATTTTTCGTTACAAATAATTGCTGTAAACAGTTTTTTATTTATTTATCTCATATAGATATAGTATTCCTATAACTAATCCTTTCCTCACTCAATAATCCTGACAATTGCTTTCTTCCACCCATACATCCAGCTCGTTGGTAAAGACGCCCTTGCAGAATCTGACAAAATTACTCTGGAGACAGCAAAGCTTCTAAGAGAAGATTATTTGGCACAAAACGCGTTTACACCGTGAGTGTTTCCTATTTGATCAGTCCTTTTTGGGTTCCCTGTTTCTTAATATTAGTTCTGACCCTGCAATTCTGCTGATTGACATAGATATGACAAGTTCTGTCCGTTCTACAAATCCGTTTGGATGATGAGGAACATCATTCATTTCAACACATTGGCAAATCAGGTAGGCTCGAGGGCTAATATTCTGAGCTGTTTAATGAGCTTCCAGCTGTAATCTGAAATTTTGAATTTATAAAGAACTATTATCCTATCTGCGTCAACTTGCTAGTGTTTAATGACACCAACTTTCTAGTGTTTAATGTGCATTTGCAGTTTCTTATTTTATATGTTTGTCTAATTTGTAGGCTGTGGAGCGGGCAGCTGGATCTGATGGTCAAAAGATAACATACAGCGTCATAAAGCATCGCTTGGGTGATTTATTTTACCGCCTAGTGTAAGTACTTTTTTATCTAGTTTCGAAACTACGTTTCAAATATGATATCACTGACAATTCTTTTGATATATGCATTACAGTTCTCAAAAGTTTGAGGATCCTGCAGAAGGCGAAGATGTTTTAGTAGCCAAATTCCAGAAACTGCATGATGACCTTACTGCTGGATTCCGCAATCTGGAGGATGAGGCGCGGTGAATTATTGTAAATTTTGTGTAAACAATAAGGACTGCCAGATGTTTCATAAGATACGGATGCTGTAGGTTGAGACTCTACAAGATTTTCTTCACTGCACACCATTTAGTCGTACCACTTTTTGTCGCCAGTGCTCAAGGACACTCCATTATGATGTATCATTTATTCTTACCATTGTAATAAGCGATGGGCATTCGTGCAGTTTGAATAAGTACGATGTCCATATATATTTATGTCTGTTGAAAAGCGACTGTCTATCTGTTTATTTTTTATTTTTTTTGGGCTGATCGATCTCGTATTCCCATAATGGGGCAGGCATCGGTAACAAACATGTCCTGTTTGGACGACGGGTGCTTTGATCTAGCTAAGAGGGCAGGGTAACGAAGATTCATATTTGGGTGATTATTTTTTTTACTAAATGTGAATTCCATTAGGTAATGTCAAGTGCCAAACTTTTTTTTAACATATATTATGGGTATATACACTTTGATGTAGTAGTTGTCTTTTTACTGATATAAGCGTTGCTGAGAGCCATATCTGCACTTTAGCGTACCAGTTTATATCCTGCTTTGTTCTACCTTTCGATCTCTATTATGTAATATAATGCACACACTGATCTGCATCATCCAAGAGCTTACATCCATGTGGCACCCTCTACAACAGCCTTGTTTCAGTATACAACGAGCATCTTGCCCCTGCATGTATTCAGCGTAGCAGGAACAGTATAATTAGGCACTAATTATGTCAAACTCCAAAATTTGGATGTTGCTAATGAAAACATTAATATACACCTCTTAATCGAGCACGAAACTCAGCTATACAGGTGCTGCTCTACTCAAGTTAGAACGAATGTGAAGGAATTGAGTAGTTTTAGGTGTTCTTTGAAATGCGAGAATTTTTTCTATTTTTTACGTTTTTTCTGTGAAATTAAACTAATTTTTGTAAAATTCTCTGTGTTCCAAAGAGGCCTTCACAGAAAACTTGAGTTGCCCTGTTTTTGAGGAGCAGCCATTGCTACGAGGTCACTTAAAGGATCCCCAAAAGGATTTGAAGGCGCATAATACTGCTGCTGCTGGTAGTGATCAGCTGCTGCGGTTGTACCTGAGAATACTGTTGCTGCGGTTGAAAATACTGCTGCTGTCCCTGAGCCATCATTGCTAGCAGCACATTAGCGGGTGGCGCGAAGCTGCTGGACATGGCGAACGGATCACTGGCGACGAAAGGGTTGGCTGCTCCACTCCCAAGGCTACCGGTGTATGTCGCGCTGGCGATCTGCTGCCTCCTCGCCTCGTCTTCGTAGAGGCTGTCGAGTAACAGCTTGTCGAATCCTCCTGCCTGCGTTTACCAGATGCGAAGATGGTATTAGTGTCTTCGTAGAGGCTGTCGAGTAACAGCTTGTCGAATCCTCCTGCCTGCGTTTACCAGATGCGAAGATGGTATTAGTGTGATTTAGTTCTTGATTGATCTGAGTTTCTGTCATCACTTCGGTATCTGCAAAGCAGTTTGGGAGTAAGGACGTTTGTGCGTACAAGTTTGCTATCAGCTGCTTGGCTAGTATGGGTGCTTGGGGCAGTGACTAGTGCCAGCTCCCACCCAGATGCGTTACGGTCAAACAGATCATAAGATGTTGAGGCCTTGTTGTGCTCGCCTACATCAAAGACCATATCAATTTCTGACATTTCCTTCTCAAAAAGTCAGTAGCAGAAAACATAGATAGAAGAAAGGTTGTTGTACAATGTGGTACCAGGTGTGTCGACACTTGTACCAGTAACGCTATTTTTTTTTAAGAAGAATCCAATTGACCTATAAGAGATCTAGTGTACCTGGTCCTACAATGGCAAGTGCCAGTGCATTGCTTTCTTCGAGTTCCGCGACCAAAGGGTGCACCTCTGCATCCAAGTTCTGCATAGAGGATAAACATAAAGGCACAGTATTCAGATAACCGTATGATTATGGTTAAGCAGAAATGATCAGGTGAAATGCTTGAGCTTACTGGTAAATCTCCAGTTGTTTCCTGTGGCTGGGGTTTAGGTTCTGGTTCTTGTTCAGGCTCTGTTGGCTCCTCTCTTTCCTCTTCAGCTGGCTCTTCGGGTTCCTTCGGAGCTTTTGGGCTATACCCCAGTAGCTTCCTCTCCTCACTGTCCTGGTTTGGCAACTTTAGGAGTTACAGACAAAATACTACTGTACGTTTTTTATTTGCAACTGGCGGGAGTAGTTAAAAAAAACTCCTCTCCTACTAGTTTCCCAAAAGAGCTGCACTCACCACACTCTTAATTGAGGGACGGTGTGCTTCTCTGATGTACTCTTCCATTGTTGCGAGGAATGAATGAGGTGGCTGCAGGGTAGTCGATTAACACGCGTTATAACTCCATAATCTTTAAGGTTTTGCCATTTTTGCCAAATGGCAGTTTTTTTGTGGGAGTAAATGTTAAGCATAACATTGATGTAGTCATGTAGAGACAAAGTAACTAACCTGCCTGAGCGTAGGAAGCTGGAATGTCCTGGCAAGCTCAAGATGTTTGCAGAAGTCAGAGAATTCAGCAAGGTCTTCTGCCTGTGAATCCATAAAAAGAAGAAAAAAATCAATGCCAATTTTCCTGTGACTAGCATTTGGTGAGCTTGTTATGCTGAGCTTCAGTTCAGTAGAACATGTTACTACTACAAAATTTTACACACCTGGAGGCCCGCTCGTTTATAGACATCCAGTGCCTTGATAGCATCGTATTTTGGCATGTCAAAGAACTGCAGCAGACCGGTAGGGACAAGAAAAGTATCGTTATGATTTAGCGACGATAGAAACCGTGCTTCATGAGGCAGGATGCAGTTAAGAACTGCTACTTTACCATATCAACAAGATTGATGATGCCATCGTTAATTGCACAGCATATCTCGAAGCTCTCCTTCAAAACCTAAGAAATGTAATACCTCTGTGAGTACACCTAAGGACAAATAATACTGTAGTATCTTACAACACGGGATCAGTCTTTGGAAGAAAAGAAAATATTTGCAGCTTACCAGGGCTAGTACGTATTGAACGCGGTAGTTTGAGCCGGCAGCACCTTCAGGCTGCAATTGTGAAAAAGGGATCCAAATTGATGAACAACACGCAATCAACGAATTTGCAAGAGCTTAGCAATACAAAATTGTCATAGGATCGGGTTTTTCTTTCGATAAGTCCCGATTTTTCGTGACTTTACCAAACCTAAAAGGTTGACAAGCACGACATCACACACAAGTGATTAATCAAAAAACCATAACCGAAGCATTAAACAAGAAATAAGAATAAAAAATAGCAAGTCAAAGCAAATTTATTAGAATATAATCTTTCAGAAGAGTCCATCAGCACGCAGACCAGAAATATCTCAGAACAGAACGATCACTATCGAGAAATCTATAGAAAAGCAGCAACGAAAGCATCACCATGGCAGCGGCAGCGAACCTGCTCCACACAGACACGCTTGAACGTAGGAGCTGACTTCACGGTCCGTTGGAGATGTAGTCAAAATCGAAGCTGTGTGTATTATCTGAAAACAACAAATCAAGAAGCCGTGAGTACGAATACTTTGCAAACCACTTACTGCCTATCAACAATGTATGCATACAAATGATTTCAAAGGTAAAGACTAGCTCAAGTGCTAAATACAAGTTTAAAACATTTTATTTTATTTTAAAAATGCAAGAAAGTTTGATTTTAAAACTATCAAATTTTATTATCTTACCTCGCAGAGATCTCCGTTATCTTAGACAGAGGTTCATTTTAAATACCGGTGCAAACTCCACACCCGACCACAGCTCAAATGTTGGAGTCTAAAACATTTTGAAATAGAAGAGGAGGAAAAAAACAAAACTACTCAACTCAGGGGATATCCTTAAAAAAAGACGTGGTAATGCGCATTGACTGTAACTCTGAAGAGTGTATGCGTCTGGACCCAAAAAAGTGTCGTTGAGAACTATCGTTGTAGTCCCAACGAATACACAAAACCCATCCACGAGCTTCAGCTGGCGTTATTCGTCCTCCAAAATAAAGATTTCAAGTGACTACGTAATCGGGTCCTATAGCTATAAAAAGCCTCTCACTGATCAGGTAGGATATCTCGATCTCATGTAGAGAATCATAGCTCTACACCACACTAACACGTCACCGCCAACCCACGGGTAAATAACCAGTCTCGACAAGCTTCAAGATCAAGCCACTGCTCATGTAAAGTAATGTGGTGTGCATAGTTGTCAACTGAGCGTACAAGGCTCGAAGAACTCGATCTTTAATTGTCAGAGCAAGCACTCTCTCTCTAACCTTAACGTCAGCAACCAATAAGTCTCACGGAAAGATCCCAGCCCGGATCTTTCTGTTGTATCCGCCATAGTATGCATACAAAGAATTACCAAAAGTCTCCCAGCTCCTCATACTCCTTTCTGCCCTCACTAACACACATTTGAATTATAGTTCAAAAGCATTTAACACAAATTCTATTTTTATAGTGATAGGTGTGAGATAAGAATAAATATGAATAAGCATGCCTAAGCATAAAATAAAATAATTATTCTAAAGCAATCCTAAGCTCATATTTGTCGAACGGTAAATTGGCGCGGTTAAGAAATGTTGTTAGCATATTTTAAAACAGTTGATATGCAAATTAAAGTTGCAAACAGAACATGCAATTAAAATACTGGGTACAAAAGTGATCAAGGATGACGGCTTATCTGGTAGCTCGAGATCGTAGTCGGGATTCAGGTCATCGAACTGAGTGGGATCGCGGTACTTCTCCTTGGGATCACCAGGTAAACACTACACGAACAAGGTGAGACTAGGTACGCGGTAATTTAAATTCGAATAATTAAATCCAAATTTAAATGACTAGATTAAACGTGCTTAAAACATTCTTCGAAAAATTCTACACGACGTTCTCGATGAGACGAATTTAACGAAACAATTTTGGAAATATTTGGAGACCAAACAGAGTTCCTTAAATATCCCTGAAGATTTAGACTATGAGATACTAAACTAACTGCAGATCGATTAGCCTAAAAGAACACACGGAACGCTCTGCTCTTTCATCTAACTATCCTCACTAACAACCAACTCCATGATCTGCCGAAGAGAAAAAAACACGAGAGGGATTTGATAGCTCACTACAATAGAGGCGCAGAGTAATCGGCGGCGGTTGACGGAATCGGTGACGCACGACTGAGGACGGTGAACCGCGACGCGGATCGGAGACGGTCGAATCGGGCGTTGACGCGGGATGGTGACCCGAGGACGATGTCAAAGCCGGACGGGGCGCAGCACGGAGACGGATTGATGCGTGGGACAGAGCGGAGGCGGGAAGACGGGAGCGGTAACGGTGTGGAACGGAGACCGGCGACGCGTGGACGGATGCGGCGCCAGCGGTGGACGCGTGGACGGAGCGGAGCGCGAGCGAGGACGGAGTCGCGGTCGAGGACGGCGCACTGGATCGGAGGCGCGGGGACCGGAGCAGAGCGGTGCCGCTTGAGACCGGGACGAAGACCAAGGCCCCATCTCCTCTGCTACTCTCACTTGGGAAGAGGGAAAGAAAACGAGGAGGAGTTGATGGGAAGAGATAAGACGGAGGAGGAATTTATAGAAGAGATTAATTAAGAAAGTTTGAGAATTAATTAAAGTTTTTGAGAATTAATCTCGGCCCAATAAAGCCCGCGGACCAAAATTATTTCGGCGTCACAAAATCAGAAATTCGGACAGAACGGAACAAATTTAGGATAATTTTTTCTGGACTGTTACAGTGCCTGTCAAGATTACAACACTCGATAAATCCTCTAATCGTTTATAAATGTTTATTGCTAATAACTGTGAGAAGACAAGAGTACCTTACTAGAACACACGGGCGATTTCACCAAACGCTCAGTTTCAATATCGTTTTTCAGAACCCTGAAGCACTCGAGCCGTTCCTCCAGGAAACGCGCGTATGTGCGAACCCAAGCGGAGCAGTCCCAAGCTGCAAAGTTAAGAAGAGAGAAAATGAGACATCATCTACAAGGAGGGCGTACTGAATTAGAGCTTCGCTAACAGTCCAGCAGGATGCAGACGATCGAAGTAACCTAACGGGCTCGAGTCGTCCTTGAAATTAGCTGAGTGCAAAAATATTTCGCCTATATGAATAGGCCAGGAACTCCTCCTTGAACGTAGGATCGCCTTCCCTCAGAAGCCTATGTACCACTATCAATGCCTTCAATGCAACATGCATGATTCCATCGCACAAACAAACAGTTGAGGTGGTGAAGAGAGAATGATCCTGGTATAAATTAAGCACATGGTAATTAGAGAGAAGGAATTGATAGGTGGATGCAAAGAGAAAAAACGCCTACTATCCAGTTTTTGGTCTTTGACAATCTTCTTGCTAACGCATAGATGCAGTATGAAGCATCGGCGCGAGGGCGATTTACTGAGATCGCGAAGAATATCTCTGCAGCAGGAGAGGAACTATAAGAACAGATTTGGATCCCGGAAACAGATTAATGTTGAGAAGCTGAAGGAACAGGACAGCTGCTCACTTCTGACGTGCCGTTCCTTGGGAGGGCATTCTACATGGTTGGTCGCCTTCACAATTGCAATATCCAATTCCTGGTCAGGCAAACAACGAACTTCAAGCGATTGCACTCATCAGAGAGATTAATGGTCGAATGAGCATTACGTAAAATCAGAGAAGGATTCAGAATCCGCATGGATCAATCAGGGCATAGTTGTACTCAGAACGCACACTCGTCCATTCTGATCATTTCTTTCTATGTCGCTCGATCAGTATCCGAGAAATCTTTTCAAGGGGCCAAAAGATGCATCATTCTTCGCGACTGCCACCATTGCCGCTCACCTTGAAGTCGCTGTTGACCTTGGCGAGGCCGACCTGGGCGCCGTAGGCCTTGCGCCACGACCCCATCAGGCCGTGATCGCCAAACCCACTCCGCGCCCTCGCTCCTCCCTGCTCTCAACCACCAATGCCGCGCGAAGCCCCTTGCTTCGCCCTATCCTGACCTACCCTACCCCCTGCACACCCCTCACTAATTTTAGCACGTAGTTCGTGCTCAATTGATTGGAGAGGGAAGAGAAGCGGTGCCGCCGTTTTTGTTTCTGCCCGGCTCGCGCGGGAGGATGATGAAGACGGCCTCCTCCGTCTATGCCAGGTGGTCCCCACCCGATGCCCCACTGATGGGCCAATAAATAAAGCGCACAACTCGCCCTGCAGGAATCAACACCGGCCCAGCCTGGCCCAACAAGCCTCGCGATTGTTCCCGAACAAATTCCCCTCCCCATTCGTCCCCACCCCAGTCTCTGACGCCGACGAACTAACCCTAGAGATCGAGTGCGCGAGCGAGGAGATCGATCGGCCATGGCCTGGCGAGCCCTGTACAACGAGATCCGCGGCATGAAGGTGCGTGAGGTGCCGGGATACCTGAAGCCGCGGCTGACGTGGGAGAACGTGAAGAAGAACGCCGACCAAGCCGTGGACCGCTACATCGAGAAGTACATCGAGACGGGGTCGCCGCAGCCGCTCTTCCATGTCTGCTTCGGCGGGATGGCCTTCTCCTACCTCGTCAACCTGCCGTGGGAGCGCGCCCACCTCGCCCACCTCGAGGAGATGGAGAAGCACGGCGGGAAGCACTAGATCCGTCCGAGGTGAGCCAGCAGCTGCTCGTCTCCTCTAGCCTCGTTCCCTGTTATCCTGTACGATCTGGATCGATCCGATCGGGTTTCGTGTTCCCTGTCTGGGTAGACTTGGTGGATTGCGGGGAGTTTGGCATCGTTGTGAACCTATATGCGGTGCGCCGTTGGTTGCATATAGATTCGGCTGTTTGTCGTGAGACGTGATTGCGATGATTGTTTGCCTGCACTTGTGCTATAACTGATTGTGACAATGCGTTTCTCCTCTATGGCCGAGGATAGATGATCGTGAAATGCGGAATGGAAGGGTTGCATTTGTTGATTGAAGTAGGCATGGATTAAAAGTTGCCGTTCATTGGATTTGCTGCTGTTGCATATTTTCTATAGTTCAAGAAACTCGGCTGTCTTCCTGCCTCTCCATTTGACATCAACAAATTCCTACTTAATCGATCAGCTAATGAGTATACGATAATTTCGTCATGTAATCTGCTATCTGCTGTGCATTAAATTATATTTTTAAATGGAAATTTGGAAATTAGCATGTTACTCTACTTCACTTTCAACTAACGTACTCCATATGTTTACCTGCAAATTTTGTGTTTCTCCTTTGAAACGAGCAAGTAGTTTTTTTTTATCAGTCACATAGCTAATTTTGTTTCTGAACTCTAGAGCTTGCATGGTATTAGGTCGTCAAGCCTAGAGTTGATCTATGGAAGAAACTAGATATCTTGGGAAGGACACCTAAATGTTGCTCTTATGATGTCAACTAAATGAATTACAAGTAATTGGTAAATATAACCAGTACAGATAAATTGTTGTTACTTTGGTTTGATGCATTGTTTGCTACAATAACGTGAAAAATGCAGTCTCTTCTCAGACAAATGATGGTGTCCTGTGTAAGTGTAATACAATGATATCTGCACTAGTTCGTTTTTACATTATCTATGCCTCAATAAATCCTGCTATTTTATCACTTGGGTCGTTTAGCTGCATTTTGAATTAATTGGTATGTAACAGTGTAACACCTTGCCTTTCCTTTTTCAGGACTGGTGCCTTATCTGGGTTCCATTCAAGTTGATGGCTTCAGTTTTCTTCTACTGATAACCTCTTGTAGTCTATGTTCATTTGATGTTTTATTTTACTCTGCAAACGAAACTGTCCATCTTATTGTTACATTCCTGAGCACCTCGTCATAAGCAACTTTAAACTGGGAAGTGCATCCGTTGTGATTACAAAAATGTTTTTAGTACTGACTACAAGTGAAAGTGCGCGATGGCTGTTGGGCAGTCTGTTGGTTAGCGCTCTGTTAAACTGTAATAAGAGCTGCTAATGGGCCGCGTAATTAGCTGCCTTATGGCAAGTTACGACCGCAACTGGGCCATGATCGGACCGTTTCGAATTCGTTACGTGGCTGCCAGTGGGCTGCCGTCAAATACGTCAACCAGTGGGCTGCCGTCAAATACGTCAAGCACTAGGCTGCTTTGCGCTGGTTAATGAGCCGTTCGTGGGCTGCTTTGCTTTCGTTAATGGGCCTTCCGTGGGCTGCTTTGCTTTGGTTAATGGGCCGTTCGTGGGCTGCTTTGCGTTAGTTAATGGGACATTCGTAGGCTGCGTTGTCTGTTAATAGGCCGTTCTTGGGCTGCGTTGTGTCTGTTAAAGGGACGTTCGTAGGCTTCTTTGCGTCGTTTCATGGGCTGTTCATGGGCTGCATTCCATTGATTCATGGGCCGTTCATGGGTTGCGTTGCGTTGTTTCATGGGCCGTTAGTGGGCTGCGCTTTGTCGCTTAAAGGGCCGTTAGCGGGCTGCGTTGTGTCTCTTAAGGGGCTGCTAGTGGGCTTCTTCGTGTGTATTAATGGGCCACTGGTGGGCTGCACTACCTTTGTATATGGGCTGTTAATGGGCTGCATTTCGAAGTTTAGTAGGCCGTTAATAGACCATCAGTGTGCTGCTTTTCGTCTACTAACGGGCCGTTAGTGGGCTGCTTTACATCTTTAATGGGCCCTTAGTAGGCTACTTTACGTCGTTTAGTGGGCCTTTATTAGGCTTCGTCGCATAGGTTACTGGGCCGTTAGTGGTCGACTTTGCGTTCGTTAATGGGCCTTTAGTGAGCTGCTGTCTGTTAATGGGCCTTAGTGGGCTGTGTTGTCGTTTAATGGATCTTTAATGGGCGGCGTTTCGTCGTTTAGTGCGTCGTTATAGGCTGCTAGCGTGCTGGTTGGATCTGTTAGGGGGCTCCATTTCATTCATTTAGTGGGCCGTTATGGGCCTGCACTGCTTCGGCTAGTAGGGGGTTATTGGGCTACTTTGTATCAGCTACTGGGCCGTTATCAGGCTGCTTTTCTTTTGTTAGTGGGCTGTTTTATGTCAGCTAGTGGGCCAAAAAGATAACGCCATATCGTGTTCGGCTCAATTCTGACATGGATTGCTCTACCAACGTTGAAATCGAAACATGTGTTCAGCTAACAGCTATGCGTCGGACAATATCAGATGCCAAACAGAACCTGTAACAGTATTCAGACCAAATACTTACAGTATTAAGATTATTTCAGACAAAAATAGAAGCGATACCGCACTAATTATCATCAATGCACTATAAAAGGTCGACGAAATGGCGCGTGAAGATTGAATCTCGCTAAGCGCCCCCACAGAACATACTTGCGCCAAACGCTCCTGCTGACAGATTACTGGTCAAAGTCAAGCTGGAAGTGCCCCCACAATAATTTTCGTTCGGGACCTACACGTACGTGAAGTCCATCTCTTCCATGGTTATATGATTCGGACCGGTTGATGCATTCTGGAGCTGTATTGGAGGCGTAGCAGTAGTGATTTTACAACAGCAGCCTAATGGCACCGTGGTGGCCCAATTGGAAAATGACAAAACTTTTTTTTCTCAAAAACGAAAGTGATAAAACTGGGCAGAATGTATACTGCAGAACTTTGGAGTAAATCAAGAGAGATGTCTCAAATGGACTGATAGAAAATTCTAGTCAAAATTTATACTAGCATGGACAAATCAAATTCAAGATTACTCAATGGTGAGTATCAAGTTGTCACAACACTACTAGCGCACTGTAAATTTATCAGAGTGGAATTATTCTCAAAAAAAAATTATCAGTGGCATTACCAGGAGTCATGTTAACTCGAACAGAACATATTTCTGTGCTGTATCAGCTTTCATGCAAAAGGTAGATGTACTATCAGGTCATGAAAAACAAGCATATGTAGCCTTGCAGGATCTATGATTGAAAAAAAACAAGGAATTGAGTCAGCATCAGTTGATGTGGTGACTAAACCAAGAGTTAAAAGACCCATTTGCATCTAGTACAATTATCAGACGCATAGTGGAATTATAGTTGTTTACTGTACCTTTCAATCGCTTTAGCAATTCATCTTATTTGCATGGATATACATGCATAATTAAGTTCTGCAACTCCTAGTTGATGCTTTGATTCTGAAAATCACGTCTTGTTAGATGGACAATAGGTACTCCTAGCTAATTTCACCAAGTTAACATATACTTCTTCTGTTCTCTAATTGATGTAGTTAGGAAAAAAATTGGTTAAAAAATGAACTATGTTGTCTAACAACAATGGTTTACAACAGAGTGAGAATAGAACTATGGAATAAGACGGGCCTCGATTCAGTTCACCGGCATATCCTCAACCACCATAATTCGCTCAGCTAAACACCATACTACTTCGACCAAGCGTTAATTTTACATCGCACAACTCTGCTTTACATCATTCGAGTAAATATGCAGTTCTCTGCCTATATTACCAATTTGTCAGATATGGAATGTTAATTTTTTGAACTAGTAATCTATAAAAGGACAGAAGATTTAAACTAAAAAACATTCATAATATAATCCTACAAGAAGAGGGAGACCAAGCAAACATGACAGGAAGGAAAGAATACAGAAGGATGAAAGCAATCTTAGAGCAGAAAAATTAGACCAAGATTCATCTCGCACCTTGGCTAGCTGTTTCCATCTGCTGCATTGCACCTCTCGCAGCAAAAGCTTTTCCTAGGTAGGACCACTTAGTTCAGGTAAAATATGACAGCCTGCTGAATCTCAGGGGTTAAGTGCTGAACAGCAGAAACTCATATAACAGAATTGTTAACATAAAAGAAGCAGCGCCATCTGCCAGCACAAGTTGTATGTTGAAAAATATGTACTGCATTTGACCGTAAAACACTGATCATCACAGCACGGTCGGTACTAAACATAGTGTGCTGTGCAAAGCTAGTATCAGGCGAAAAGGGAAGACAACATAGCTTTGGTAGAACATATATTGAGAAGCTGTAATCCGCTCTCTTCAGAAGGTTCTTATCGATTAGTCCAATGTAACGAAATCCAAAAACATCTGGACTTAGAAACAAATTCTAGAAACTCACAGAAATCATAAAGAGTGTTTTCTCTCGCGAGAATACCAAATTCTGCGCAACGCAGTCCGCACGGTCCTTGCCCCACCGCGAAAACTCCAAAAGCCCAAGAAGCTAGACCACATGACGGTGGATTCCCCACGCGCAGAAATCAGGACTCGTGATTGCGAAGGGTGAGCAGAAAATCACGCAGTTCAAAGCGATCAACATTTACGATCCCAGATTAGACGAACGCACGAGATAACATCTACCTAATTCGCCCGCCGCTCCCACTCCAGCGAGCGACTGATCAGAACGAAGTACGAACCTAACTAGTAGGGCGGGAACCAGAATAGGGAACGGGGATCCTTCGGAGATTCGACCTGAGAACGAGCGGCTGATGTCGACGGCGGGAAGGGGAAGGCGCCACCGCCGTTTCGCTTGCCTCGTCCGTCCAATCAAGGCGCTCGTTCGCCCTCCATTTCAAACGCCAAACTAGGGTTTCAGGCTCGGGATCGATGGTGCGCGGCGCCGTGAAGTCCAGGCGGCGGTCCCAAATGCGCCGCCGATCCCGATCCCCCAAACGCCTCCGTCGTCGAGGGCGGTGAGGCTTGGCGGCAGAGGCAGCCGCAGGCGGCGGGGAGCGAAGCGGTGGGCGCGGTTTTTCTCAGCCGTGGACCTGTCTGGTCGGCAAACTTGGCACGGAGAGAGAAAGAGATGCTGCAGACAGACTGTGGGCTGTTACCTTGTAATGGGCTGTAGCGTGGTAAAAGGCCCAAGTTAGATGGTTCTGGGCTATGCCGCCCGTGATCCATGTAACAGAAAAGAAAGAGCCCACCGATCAGAGTTCCGTGTGTGAAAGAATGTAGGAGCAATGGAGCATGGTGGTTTCTCTTTTTTTTTTCAGAAAATATGTTGTGGTTACTCAACCAGAGATGACACGACTGTGATTAGACAACCTCTGATTCTCTTACTGTAGCCTATTTCATCTTTCTCAGCCAGAGATGCAAATTAGTTATACCCAATTGGTACTTGCGGATCAACACTTGTATATTTAGAAGATGGCATGGCCTAATACAAAACTTGCATCCCCAGATCTCAGGGGACTCGGGCATCGCAAAGGATCACGAGGAGCATTCGTCCCAGCCCTCCTCGGCGCCCGGCCGGCGCCTCCGCGCCATCCACGACGCCACGGTCAGCATCAGCCGCGCCGGCACGTGGGCGGCGGCCTCCAGCCTGCGAAGCAGCGTAGCGTCGCCTCCCTCTCCCTTCGTCGCGGAGGCGGAAGAGACCTCCGACCAGAGCGCGG
>BCLG01002903.1:51362-61577 GCA_001602295.1 Zoysia matrella | reverse complement strand
AGAAAGCCGAGAAACGCCCCAGCTTTACATAGTAATGATTGTGGATTCTTTTCGAACCACTCTGCTTCTTTGTTTCAGTTTGTCTGTGATGCTTGGCTTGCTGCATACTGCATCTGCGTTCATTGTTGGGCGGTTTCTCTGTGATGTCTGTGTGAGAACATTCTGATGCATTACAGAATCTGTCGCGCGGGTCTCGTGCGACTCTTGCCCGTGGAGTGACGAGTGCCTCGGCAACTGCGATCTCTATCCAGCTACGATGATATAGTAGTGGTGAGGTTGCAACAGCACACATGAGAAAAAAAAAACTGTATTCCTCAATCTGAAGCCGCCGGGGGCGGGGGGTGGGGGGGGGGGGGATCTGATTTTTTGGTCCGGATATTCGTTTCTGGCAACCGGCTGCTCCGTGTCCATTTAGCACGTAGATTTGACGAAATAATACCTCGGAACAGTCCTAGATATCGTAAAGGCCCACGGAGTAATATGGTTGAATGGCACTCTATGATTTTCAGCCCATGAAGCAACTTGAGGTCCCAGAGGCTGACTGGAAATTCATACAATGGCCCAAAAATACAACCCAACACAACAGGGAAAAAAAGCGACCTAAAAAAGCGCTAGGGCGAGCGGACATGCCTAGATGATCGTACAAATTCCGAAAAATTACCATTGGGGATGAGGAATCCGTATGACACTGATGCGAACAAGTACCTAATCCAGTGTCAAAATCACGCGTACCTGCTCAAAAGAAAAAAGATGAAAAGAACGGCAGACTCAGGAGCCAGCCTGTGGAGAGAGTAGGCACGAGGCAGTGGTATTCCTACGACACGAGCCGAGCAAAAACCAGGTGCGATCGTCGTCTCGTCTAAACCTAACCGGGTTCGATCAAGACCGCCGTCACCATCGGTCGGTTTCAGCAACACCAGCGACTCAGCGAGCGCGCTCTCGGCCCAGGACATCAGAACGTGGCCTAAGCCATTCAAGGACATCGCTGTTGGCCTTCAAAAAAATTAAGGAGATCGCTCCGGCGTCCGTTTCGAGTTCGAACAGAACGGAACAACGAGACCGACGCGACCATGGTGCATACAACTGTGTCCACGCATGCACATGGCAGCAATGATTCGGCATGGGATTGATTGGCTCGTGCTGCGCTACTACCACCAGACGCAGGCAGGCAACAAGCAGCACCACGTTTTCCTCCAAATTCCAAAAGAAGCGGTACCGCGACGACGCCGCTCCTCGTTCGTCCCCAGACTCTAGCGAGGAATCGAGGAGGCGAAGGCATACGCGGCAGACATGGCCGACGACGACGACCCAGCTTGCGGCGACAAAAACGCACGGGGACTCGATCCGGAGCTTGGCTGCAGGAGCCAAGAATGAGTGATGTGGGTTCGGTCTGCCGTGTTCGTGGCCGGCACGACACTCCGGCAGGCAGCGGTTGTTGGCTATATGAAAAAAAAATATTACGCTTCTTAATTTTTGATAAACAATTATTTTTTAATAACAGATTTTTTAATAACAGACTAGTAACCATATTTATATAAATAATATATTAATTATCATATTTATATAAATAATAAGCTAGTTATTATATATACAAATATTATACATAACAGACACTATTTCAAATTAGTGAGCCTCTGAGAGGATCAGTTTTTTCCGAAATAGATGTCGCTCTCGATTTTCAAAGCTACTGCATCACTTTTTCACGTCATACGCCGGATTTTCTGCACACAGTTTTTCTCTCTCCCCAATCTCCAGAAGGCTCTCGGTAGGAGCAGACTTGGAGCATGGCATCCAGGCACAGAAGAATCTTGTCTCGAATTCGACGCACCCACCGCTCTACTTGGTACTAGCGCCACAACGTCAACTAAAACGAAACGGATGGAGTATGTGGGAGGTTTGTGTATAAACCGAGCCAGACGTCGTCCAAAATATACACAATTATTTTTTTATTTTTCTCCTTTTTGAGTGTTGCACTGTTATTATCTTTTTTACCCATCGGCGACGTGCTATCGAGGTTGAGAGAGCATGTCTTCAAAACTCACGTCCTCTCGTGTCTGTGCAAGGAACAGTACCTTATAAAGTTTTTAAAAGCGGTTTCACGACTGTTCGCTGTTTGTCTGTTTCTCTTCGACGTCGTTTGACTGCTTTTTCTTTGCTCCGATCACTTGCTGCATCTATATCGACAGTATATTTCATCTACTATTTACGTATCTATTTGCGCCGACAACCACACTGTAAAAATGAGATGCTTCTCTTTTTTCTGTTATTTATGTGTATTATGTTACTAAGCACCGAAGAGATCACGATTGCTTCAACAAATTTAAATCGTAGTGCTAATATGCATCATACGTAGTATTTCGTATCTAGCTATATTTAATTTTTTTAATTACTGTAATTAATTTAATTATCACTAAAATGCGATTATTTGCAACAGACTCCAGGCACGCATGTCGTCGTCGTCCTGGCCTCCTTCCCGGGACCCGGCGCGCATCAAGCTAGCGACCGCTGTTACAAGTTCGCTGCTGGACGCAACATTTTATTCTATTTTATTTTCAGAGCAAATAATGCATGATCAACGGTGCGTGTTATGAGCTGTTAAGCGTTAATGCTGGGTGGTGTTTGTTAGCTCTCCACTGGCAGTACTAGCGTATGGGCTGTGGTTTCTTATCTAAACGCAGATTAGTACCATGATTAGCACCGACTCTCGTGGAAGGGAAAAAATAAGCTGAAAAGGAATGTGCAGCAGCCTGGTTATCATGAATGATTGGTCAGGAATACGGCTTTATTCGGGGCTCCAACGTAGCATTAGCTCGCTCGCTCGCTCTCGACCCGCTGTTCGTTGGCACCTGTCGCGATCAATCATCGCTCATCATCTTCGCATTGAGAGCTGGGACGAGCTGCCCTGTCATTCCTGGATCGTAATAGTATCTGTCGATTCGTTTTAGGGAGAGCGAGTGAGCTGGGGATAGTATCTTTGCAAGTTGGTCACCTGGTTGATTATCGAATTAATCATCCTACAGCCACAAATTAAACCCACAAGGCCGGAACAGCTTCAGCTGCGGTTTCCAGGTTTACACTGATACCTGACACACCAAACCATTAGTTGGTTTTCGTGATTTTTTATGAATTCGATTCAGTTTCACCTACAGACTGATTTTTAGTTTAATTTTTTTTAAATTTAAAAATTCAAAAGTTGATCGATAAATTGGTAAAACTGAGAAATAATCCTGTGAGCTTCAAATTTTAAAAGGTCAAATCCAGTCAGCAAATGAAAAAAATGGAATTTTACTGTAACATAACGGTTTTTAACCGATTTTCCCTAAATCAATGGGACGGTTTTCCCTGATTCGATCTATGACTAAACCTTGCCACCTGTTACTTTTTTTTCCGACTCCACCTGTTACTTATTTGGCGGTGTGTTTTGTACCGATTAAAAAGGACATGAAATGGAGTATTCTACGTACGCCTTGCGGATGCGGATCCAACGTCTAGTTTCAGCAACGTGTTTCATTGGGTTCTCAGCAGCCGCATTGTTTTCTTGTCTTTTGAAAACGATCGGAGAGGATGTAGGCCAGGCCAGCCAGATCCACGATTTGCTGCCGTGCGACATGCGTCCTGCAGCGACGGAGCAGCAACGCCTGCGTCTTCGTGCTGCTCAGGGTTTCAAACCGACCCGTTGCAACGGATACGGTGCCTGACATGGGGCCGGTCCCTGTGATCCGTTGCTCCATTGGATACCACTGGTAATAAGACGTTCGTAGGAATACAGTAAAGTAAAACGCGAGATTCTTGTTCCGTACTACCAAGGCATCCATGGATTGTGTTGCAGATCCGATCGCCTGTCAAGTGAAAAATAAGTTGTGATAATTATGGATGGTTCCGTTAGAAATTTACTTCTAGAGTACTACATCTGAAGAGCATTGGATTAGTAATTGACAAGTTGAATAAAACATTGGTTTCGTTTCTCTACCCTGTTCATGCTAACCAACGGGTTGAATACCAAAACATTGGGACCCGCCGCTGTCTCCTGCCGACCGAGGTGCGGCGGTTCTTTGGATTCTGTAACCGGTCAAAGTGAGCCTTGTGGGAGGAGCAGGGGAAAGGGCCAGTGACGAGACCACACGACAATTCATTTTCTGAATTTCTTCTGATGGCTGGGCAACCATCCTTCAGTAAAATGGAACTCCACGGCAAAGCTTTGGAGAAATGACGATGAATCTGAAGAAAAGCGAGAACCGTGCACGATCAAATTTCAGATTATACTGTCAGCAAGCAATAGGCGAAAAGTGAAACCACAGCCTCCACTGTTGAACAGCCGAGAAAATTTAGCACGGAATTAAGTTAACGTAACCGAAAAGTTTCGTTAGTCAGGAGTAGCACGGAGAAAATTTCGTTTCGGTGCTGGTTTGGATTAAGATGAGGATAGTGGTGGTCGATGACGAGATGACATCGATCCATGTCGACTGGGGAAAAGAGATGCCACGTACCAGTGTTTCACATAGAACAGGGCTTTGTTGGATGTGAGATGTGACCCAGCCAGCAAGGTGTTCAACCATTGGGCAAATTAAAAAAGAACACAGATGGCATTTGGCAAAGGGTGGGATTGGGATAGGGTTTAAGAAAAGGATAGGAAGCAGAGAATCAGACTCTTCACTTCTCCACTTTATTCAATCTCAACTTTACATTTATTTTCTAATTCTAAACTTATCTTTTACTTCTCAATTACCAAACGCCACCACAACGTTTAAACTTCACTCGTAATGGCTCAGTCAGCTTTTACCATGACTTTATTTACAGTTACAGATAAGCACTCCTAGAAAGTTCTAGCTTAAATTGTGTTAATGTATTCTTCAAAAGTTTTAAACTTCAACATATCTGTAGCAGGAATATCTAGGATATACAATAATCAAGGACAACTTTTCACCTTGGCTAATAGAGATTGGATTTTTTTTCAGATGAACAAATGTTTTTTTATCTGCATTATCCGTTTGATTAGTACTAATGTGGACCCCCAGAGTTTGTCGTGAAGCTCCATGACTGATTGTAATCACATTTGACTTAAGTACCAGCGTACTAGGACAAAAGAAGACAGTAACAATTAGTCTAAGCACTCCCTCCGTCCCAATTTATAGGTTGTTTTAGGTCCGGACACAAGAAGAAGAAGAATAAAGAAGAATAAAAAATGTGAGATGCGTTGAAAACAAGAAGGAAAAAGATAGAGACAGAAAATTATTGAAAAAAGAAAAAGTGTATCAAAAAGTGAGAATGACTTATAATTCAGAAAAACTTGAGAATTTAGAATAACACGAAGAGAGTACCTCTTTTTCAAAATAACTTTACATCTAATTGTAATTAAATATATTAGTGACTAATAATTTTTAATATATTTAATTAATTTTAAGAATATAAATATATATACTATGAGCATATTTTTATGATGAATTGAAGAGTATAATTGTCTCATATTGTAAAAGTTAATTGAATCTATAGAATTTACTAGTCAATGTTAGATGATACAAACCTAAATGTAAAGGTCTTTTAGGATGTCCTGCCTTCGATTTTAAATTATTGACATAATTAACTTCTAACATTAACTGTGTTCAAAAAATTTATTTTAATATGTAAAATTATTAGTTATGATTTAAATATTATTAATGATAAAGCAAATAATAACAAAATTTTACATATTTGAATAAAATTTTTAAATAAGATGAATAATAAAAGTTAATGTAAGAAGTCAATTGTGTCAATATTTTAAAACTGAAAAGAGTGCTACTTTTCTGTTATTATTTTATTTTTCAAAATAAAATAAAATGATTTTTTAAATTTTCGGAACTAAAAGGAAATGTTTTTTGTTTCCGGTGAGAAAAAAAATGTCATGTTAATCCGGTAGGACGCGGGCCCTGCCTTCGGAGTCTCGGACTCGCGCTTCGTGCTCCTTGCGTAGCTCACGCTTCCAGCGAGCAAGCTGGTCCAGCACACTGACAGGCTGCTCGGCCTCTGCTTCGCCACCATTTTCCCTCCACCGCGTATCCTCCTTCGCCGCCTCTCTCTCTACAAATCTCCCACTTCTCTCTCTCCTCGCCCACCCATCTCGCGCTCCAAAGTTTCGCGAACACCGCACCACTCTTGTCGCCTTTCCACAGGAGCCGTTCGATTCGGTTTGATCGATCAGGCATGGCCGAGGAGACCAAGAAAGAAACCGCCGCCGCCGCCGCTTCCTCCACGGCGGCCGAGGAGGTCGTGACAGAGCCTGCGACGAAGGCGGAGGAGGAGCCCGCGCCCGTGGAGAAGGAGCCCGAGCAGACCGCGCCGGCGGAGGAGAAGAAAGCGGACGAGCCCGCGCCCGTGGAGGTGAAGGAGAAGGCCATGGAGGCCGAGAAGAAGGCTGACGAGGATTCCGAGGAGGAGAAGAAGGCGGAGGAGGGCGAGGAGGCTGCAACGGCCGACGAGGCCGTCGTGATCGACGCCACCGGCTCGTTCAAGGAGGAGAGCAACCTGGTGTCCGAGCTCCCCGACCCGGAGCGCACGGCGCTTGCGCAGTTCAAGGAGCTCGTCGCCGCCGCGCTCGCCAACGGGGAGTTCGACCTGCCCCCGACTCCTCCACCGCCGGCTCAACCCGCCGCGGAGGCGCCTCCGGCGGAGGAGCCGGCCAAAGAGGAGGCGAAGGACGCGGCGCCGACCAAGGAGGAGGAGCCCAAACCCGAGGTGACGGCCGCGGAAGAGAGCAAGGCGGAGGCGCCCGCGCCCGAGGAGCCCAAGGTCGAGACATCCGCACCGGCAGCGCCCAAGCCTGAGGAGCCCGCCAAGGAAGAGTCCAAGGTTGACGAGCCTGCTAAGGAGGAGCCTAAAGCCGAGGAGCCTGTCAAGGAGGAGACGCCGGTGGCGGCGGCTGTCGAGGAGCCCAAAGCTGAGGCTGCGGCAGAGTCGGAGAAGCCCGCCGAGCCAGAGGAAGAGACTGTCGCGGCCGCTAAGGAGGAAACCACCATGGCGGTGGAAACTATCGCCGCTCCCGCCGCGTCCGCTGAGCCCGAGGCCACGCCGGCGTCAGCGGCCGAGCCGAAGGAGGAGCTGATCTGGGGTGTGCCGCTGGTGGGCGACGACGAGCGCACGGACACAGTACTGCTCAAGTTCCTGCGCGCGCGGGAATTCAAGGTGAAGGAGGCCATGGCGATGCTCAAGTCGGCCGTGCTGTGGCGCAAACGCTTCGGCATCGACACGCTCCTCGACGCCGACCTCGGCCTGCCGGAGTTGGAGAACGTGGTGTTCTACCGCGGCGCCGACCGCGAGGGCCACCCCGTCTGCTACAACGTGTACGGCGAGTTCCAGGACAAGGAGCTCTACGAGAAGGCCTTCGGCGACGAGGAGAAGCGGGATCGGTTCCTCAAGTGGCGCATCCAGCTCCTCGAGCGCGGCATCCGGGAGCAGCTGGACTTCTCGCCCAGCGGCATCTGCTCCATGGTGCAGGTCACCGACCTCAAGAACTCGCCTCCCATGCTCGGCAAGCACCGTGCTGTCACCCGCCAAGCGCTTGCCTTGCTCCAGGACAACTACCCCGAGTTCATCGCTAAGAAGGTACATCTTCTTTTTGTATTGATCGATGATCGCATCCTAGTCCAAAACTTGACAATTTCAATCTGTTCAAAATTGAGCATTTGCATTCTTCTTGTGCCTGGTTAAAAGTAGTGGAAGTTGGCATTTTGATCTTTGTACTTTTGAATTCATCAAAAGAAATACTTTCATAGAGTAATATATATAATTTATATTATTAAAATTAATTAAATTTATCAAAATTATTGATCAAAGTCATAGTCAACAAAATCTAAAAATAAAGTGGGAGTAGGATTTTTAGTTATCTAGTCCGCTATGCTCTTTTACTGCACAATAGGAGGTTGAATTCGTTGAGATTACTGTGACTTCAGATATGTCAGGTGTCGAATGTTCTGGCTTGAATTGATTTGGTTGGACCGTCGATCAATTGCAGGTGTTCATCAATGTACCCTGGTGGTACCTTGCGGCAAACAAGATGATGAGCCCATTCCTCACTCAGCGCACCAAGAGCAAGATCGTCTTCTGCAGCCCTGGGAAATCGGCAGAGACCCTTTTCAGGTTTGCACATAAGGATGTCGCTGTTAACTTTTTAATTGAACTTTGACCATTCGTCTTATTCAAAAAATTTGCTCGAATGTGTAAAATTTTAAGTTGTGATTCAAATAACTCTAAGGATATATAAAATTATATCAAAATTTGTTGAATAAGATGAATAGTAAAAGTTGAATTTAAAAGTCAACGGCGATATTAATTAAAGAACGGAGGGACTACTCCGTGACCATCAGTATTTACTGTAATCATACACACTGATTGTATCCTGAATTCTCAAATATCTAATTTAATGCAGATATATTGCCCCAGAGCAAGTTCCTGTCCAATTCGGTGGCCTCTACAAAGAGGACGACACAGAATTCTCCACATCTGATGCTGTCACTGAGCTTACTGTGAAACCATCATCCAAAGAAACCGTTGAGATTCCTGCCACAGAGGTTGGTTGCCTCTTTGTTCTTGTACCCTTAATTTCGTACAAAAATCTACATTTCGCTGAAGCTAACAGTTGTATATGAAACACGGTACCATTGCAGAACTCCACGGTTGTGTGGGAGCTCCGCGTGCTTGGATGGGAGGTGAGCTACGACGCTGAATTTACCCCTGAAGCCGAGGGTGGCTACACCGTCATCGTGCAGAAGACGAGGAAGGTGCCCGCCAACGAGGAGCCGATCATGAAGGGTAGCTTCAAGGTTAGCGAGCCCGGCAAGCTTGTGCTCACCGTCAACAACCCGGCATCCAAGAAGAAGAAGCTGCTATACCGATTCAAGGTCAAGAGCACCGCCGAGTCCGCCTGAGCTTCCAGCTGCTACTTGACTCACATTTGATCTCCGACCCGGTCCACAGGTCCATATCACCACCATTTGAACATGTTGCATGATAGGAGAGGACAATAAGAGTTTTTAGGTCCATTTTGTGTTTTGTTCTTTGATTTGTTGGTATGCTGTTTCTTGGGGTCACATTTGTACTATGTTTTTTTACCTAAACCAAAGTGAGCTTTTGTTCTGTGAGGATGGGGTAGCTGGGAGGGAGTTGGTGGGGAAACATGAGATGATGATGTCTGTTCTCTGGGGTCAGAACGGTGGAAGGTGGGAGTGACTGAAGGCAGGATAGTAGCTGCTGCTCTGTATATCTTTCTGTACATTTCTTCACCCTTGGATTCTCTTCCATCAGCATGTTGATTTTAGAATGCATCCCCCGGTTTGTCGTCAGCAAACTCCCATGTTACTGTCCACGTTATTCCGCCGGTTCCATTTTGTCGTTGCTGTTGGTGCGCTGCATCTGGCAACGTTAAGAAACTCCCGTTCAGGACAAATTTCACTTGGTCGCGATCGACGTCAGGATCTTTCTTAAGCCGTTTGTCTGTCCGCTTAAAATATGCCTCCTTCGCAATCAGCTGGCATCTGATGATCGAACACTAGTAGTAACAGAACTGAAGCACTTTGGAATGTGGATCTTTAGTACTCCGTACTAATGATTGCATTCCTAATCAGCCAAAAGAACATCTTTTACACCTCATTCGCATAACAGCAACGATAATGGAACGCAAAGAAGCAGGAATCGTTAGAAGTTCAGAGGAAGTGAGGAACTGCTGTAGTACCCGTACCCCATGCGAGGCTGTTCTGATCACTTCAACAAAAGGAGATTAAATAGAGAATCAAGGTTCCGTTTGAATCGCTTTAGATTTTGCAAACTGGATAGAAAAAATGCAGCAGACTTTCAAACAGACGGGATTTTAGCGAGGTTGTCAGAGAAACTTCAATGTTGAATCCAAAATCAACCAGAGCTGAAGATTTTTTAGGATTCTACAATCTTCGTGGATTCAAACGGCACCCAAAGCGGCGGCCAAACGAAAGCAGGGTAAAAGGAGCAGCGAGCTGTCGACGGACGGACAGAGCAGATTGACAACGAGACAGCAGCTGAAAACACGGCGGTGGAGAATGTCGCTGCGTGGCTCCGCCTCCGCAGGAAGCTTTGACCGCGCCAATCAGACATGAGGCCACGAATAAAACCCAAAAGGGCGGGCTCATCATGCCGTGTCCAGCGCGGCCACGACGCCATGATCGACCTGTTCGACGGACGGACCTCCCCCCCCCCCCCCCCCCCCCCCCCCCC
>BCLG01002903.1:25652-39051 GCA_001602295.1 Zoysia matrella | reverse complement strand
ACTGCTCTCTTTTTTTTTTTTTTTTTTGGGTTGCGATGGCTTAGTAACGGCAATGGAAATTAACCTGAACAATGTTACCGTGTTCCCTTGCTTGGATCTCTTCAGGTGAGAAACTCAAAGTTGATGCCGAGAATGCGCTGATCATGAACGACGACGGAGCAGAGATCGACTCGATCGACGTGATCCGGGACAATGACAAGCTGTTCGTGGTCACGGAAGAGCATCTGAGGAGGTTGGCATCAACGGGCTCCGTGGCTTCATCATAACGGTTGAAGATTACTCTGTAGTTGTACATTTCAGTGGTACCAAGTTTTTACTGTCATGGACTCATCAAGGAACATGAGAAGTGTCACTCTGATTTGGTGCGTCAGTTGACATTTGGACAGTAAGCTAATTGGTGCAAGTGTATATTGCTCATCAACTTATAAGGTGTTTAAGGCCTTGTTTGGTATAGATTCTTAAAAACAACTTCTTTAAAAAAAAACTTCTCTAAAAAATAGTTTCTCTAAAAAATAGATTCACTACAAAAAGTATTTTTCAAACCGTTTGGTAAATCGACTTTTATCGTGATTTTAATGTGTAAATGAGAGAAAAATCAAGAGAAACACCATTTTTAGTGCTTTTGGTTCATAGAACAAATTAGAGAAGTTCTTTTTGAGAAGAGAATCTAAAAGCACTTGTTGTAAAACTATTTGGTGAATATTTTGTAGAATGCGACGAGCCCATATACAGGTGGAATAGGGCATCATGGATTCATCCTATAAAATGTGGGGGATGGCAATATAGCACTGGTCAATTTTAATACTCCTTTCATTCTGTTTTTTAATTCTTATCATTAGGACAAGACTTTTTGATAGGAAATGAACTATACTTCTTGTCTTAGTGGCAGCAACTATACTAAATCCAACTGTCAATACCGACTGTGGGTTCACTGCCATAGTGCAACGAAATGAAACATGGGCAAAACCACCGTCGGCATCGACAGTTTTCAAGAAAAAAAAAAAGAGAAACCAATAACTGGTTTTGTAAGAGGAAGAAAAATCAGACTACATGAGAATTAAGAGAAATGGGATACTATTCCTTCCTATAATTGCCCCAATTTTTCGAGGCCCAACTAAATTCATTAAAACCTTTTTGTCTTGCATGTTCTCTCTGTTGATGTCACCGTTCACTTTTAACATCAACTTACTTTGATCATTCATATTATTCAAAAAAAAAAATAGTTCAAATTTGAAAAAAAATAAGTTGTGATTCAAATAACTTTAATGATAAATCAAACTATAGAAAAATATATGATATTTATCAAAAATTTTGAATAATACGAATGAACAAAATTGATGTTAAAAGTCAACGGCGATATCAATTTAAGAACGGAGGGAGTAAGACCAAATAAAAATTACATCCCTTACATCAGCAAATAATTTCATTTGTCCAATAAACATGATCTGTTATACAAAGAAGTAAACTACAGACTGGAAAAGGCGTCTGACAATTTGAGATCAGAGGGGCCCAGACAGAGACACAGCTACAGCTTCTTACAGCAGGCGATAGAAACATCATAATCTGCAGAGACTTCAGAAATCTCAAGTGGGGTGTAAATATTTTGTATCACCTTGTTGTATATCAGATATGAGTTCAACCAGTTCCTGTGTGAAACTGACAAACATCCCGACCAACATAAGAGGAATAATTGAAGCAAATACTACTTTAAGTATGTCCTTCAACTTGTGCTTGCTCTTCGGCAACTGCCTTGAAACCCGCAAGCATATTGGTGCTACAAGAATTGAGAATGGAATAATCGCACTAAACAACACTAGTGCTTTCACCAATCCAATGATCACGTTCAAAATGAAATCATCCAAGTACTTTTCAGGGTCCAACATTAGGTGCACTGCATTCACAAATGTTAGAACCAAATTGAAAATTGCTATAGAAACCAGTCCAACAGAAATGAAAAGGTAATGGCGACGAGCTCTCATGCTTATGTTTGTTAGACTGGCATGCACAAGCAGACATGTCGCAAATGTAGAGCAAAAGAACGAGGCGCAATTGAAAGCCACGAACTCAGTTAGTTCTTCATGATTTCCAAGAATTGGCATGCCAGCATCGGCACCTTCTGCCTTGTAGCCCCCAGGTGGAGTGAAAGCAGCAGCGAATGAACCAGCAGCAATAAGTGCAGATATACATGAAATGCTCTGGGACACATCAGTGTAAAAGCTAGATTCCTTCTTCTCCATGCAGAGTTTTTCCGTTAGATTTTGACATACGCCGGGATAACCTTCACAGACATCCAAACACAGGCCCATGTAACTGTTTGTGAGCTGCACAGACGGAACTTTTATGTTAGGATACAGGAAATTAAATGTCAAAAGAGTGAATATATGACATAGGAATAATGTAACACGTACTGCTGAAAACGAAAAATTCCAGAAAGACTTGTTGATAGCAACTTCTAGAGGTGTCAATCCAGCATGGTTAATAATGCCAAGATTCACCCTAATATCCATCATAAGTAGGGAGAAGATCCTAATATTCCCATGTTTTACAGCCAGATGTAGTGGGGTGTTTCCTCCACTGTCCACCGCATTCAGCATCGTTGCCAACTGTTGATTTCTGCAGATGTGCCACACTACCATAAGCTCATCATGTTCAATGGCACAGTGCAAAATGTTTCTATGCTTGTTGTCAAGCAACTCGTCAATGCTTGGGCATATTCTCATGAACTCGCGGATGACATTAACCTTGCCTCCTAGAGCAGCAGCATGCACAGGAAATTGACCATCATTGTCTGGAATGTATGCTAATGAACTTTTGCTTATCAGTAAAAGTTTCACAACTCTGATTTTCCTAGCTTGCGCAGCATAGTGAAGGGCAGTTCGTCCATAATCATCAACCTTTTCCCCAAGTGTTGGTTCCCAGTGTAGCAAGCACTCGCATATTTCCTCCGCTACAAAAGGAGACAGAGAAGACAATTATAGATTCACATAGAAATGAAGTCAGGCAAGGTGAGCTGGAAAAGCCCTCCACGGACATTTCTTATTTTCAAAAGAAATACCTTTTTTCTCCAAGAAATTACCATGTAGCCTTTATTTTGGTCAAGAAATAAGTGGCCCAGGTTCACTTGACACTTGAAGGTACTTGGAAAGAGATTAAATATGAAGTCTAGAGCGGCTCTACCGGTTAACATGCCTTAGGCCAAGTTTGTTTTTTGCTACACCTTTTGGGCTTTTGGATGAAAAGCTAAAGACTATTCAACGTTTAGTTATTCTCGGAAAAACCGGCTTTTCCAACACCAACAAAGTTGAACTAAGACTTCTATGGGAGATGCCTAAGATCTCACTAAGTTACCTTTGCTGGCATATACCGCACTATGTAATGCTGTTTGTCTGTTTGGTCCCGCATAGCTTGCCGGTGATCTCATACCGTCGCAAGATTCTCTAACCAAGATTTCAACAATATCTGCCCGGTTCGATAGAATCGCCAAGTACAGTGGTGATATACCTTTCCCATCAACCACGGTGGCTAGCATGCTATACCTCAGCATGAGTGTCTGCACAACAAGGACATGGCCATTCCTGACTGCCTCATGCATCGCGGTTGCCCCTGCTGCATTCCACATCCTCAGCACATTGTGCTCATGCTCAGCCAAAGCAAGCTCAACAAGGTAACAAACCACAGCGGTATGTCCAGCCCTAGCGGCACAAATGAGAGGTGTATCAAGATAATTATTCCTTGCCTTGATTAGTGATCTGTCATGAGTACAGATCATCACGACAGGCTCTAGGTACCCATGGCTGGCTGCGATATGGAGCGCAGAGCTGCCCTGTGCTGTCACGCCTCGTAGGAGTATCTCCTCGTCTTGCTCAGCTGTTGCTGTGGACCATACTCCTAGGATTTGTGCCAAGAGGTCTGTGTCGCCTATGGAAACAGCTTTCAGCAATTCGTGATTCATTGTGTGTGGTGTGTGCCACGCTGCCATGTATTTCAGCAGAATAAGGTATTTTGAAGAAGTACATTTACACCTCTAGCACGGGTGATGTTCCTCGTATATACAGGGTGCGGCGTACTGACTGCTAAGGAAACTTCCAAGCAACCTACTCCCTCCGTTCTGTGTTGTCATTGGCATGTTCAAACTTAAACTAACTGGCAACAACAATTTTAGAATGGAGGGGGTACTGTTTTTGTTAGTGCAATAATGCAATGTGATGATGTAATAGAGAAGGGTTGTTGTGAGCGAAAAAAGTCCATCAAAACATTGATTACTGTCTATTTGGATGCCTAAATTACTTGCCCGCCATACATCTAACCAGACCCGGTAGGGATCGCAGGCATTCTATTTTGCGTCTTTGGGTTGTCCAAAATACTCTGAAATGAAAAACTGAAATGCACCCGGTGTTGACCCACAACTACCTATTGTTGTCCACTAGTAATCAAAGAAGTACTTGCATCCCTAGAGCCGTTGTTGGCAGTTAGTTATCAACAATTGGGAGACCAAGAAAACAAACATGAAAGTCCCAACACAGTTTAGGGTCATGTAAGTGAATTAATTTTGCTTGCTGACATAAGGTACAGCTAGTGGTGGATTGAGAAAGTGTTATTTGCCGTGCCCAACTAAGTCCAGTGTATCATTCAATTAGTTTATCAGTGAGTCCAATAGACTAAAGTTAGTAATCAAGCATAGTTGCAATACAAAAGTTAAGAACAATCCATATTGCATTAATATGAGTAGCAATGTAGGTAGATAACCAGCCTAGGTGTAATAAGACTAGCAAAAAGTCTAACTGTTACTTACCATCACTTCCCGCTTCTTCACACATCTTTTCTTCCTGTTTATGTCTTCCACTCGATGCACTGCAGAAAAAGAAACTTGAGCTGCAAGAACAGGTCGATACCTGATGTAAACCTCTTGATTTGTGGCACAAACCATCATACACTTAATCATGATTATATCATTGCTTCCCTAGTCAGTTGTCACCAGCAGCAGCATGGTTGCCACTGACCAGGGAGCCAGGGTCCAAGAAAAGCCCTGTTGACAAGGTGGAAAATCCCAGCAAGGGATTCAGGTGACCAATTCCCATTGGTTTACCTGCACTAGTCAGACGGCAGAGGCAGATACCTGTTCTTCCCCGGATTGCTGAATCTTTAGTTCATACAGAGGCTTTCCGTTTTGGCTATATAATTCCCCAAACATCACTTTCCAAGTGACGATGAACCTTTTAAGATAAGCCTGTGATATTAAACTCAGTCATCAGAAAACTGCAGCAGGTGAATTAAGTGTAGATTCTCATTTGCTGTGGTCCAAATGAAACCCAGCAAATCTGCAAAAGTAATACCATTGGCATTATATTAAATTACTCTCATGAATGCAGCAATATATGGAAAGATTTGTCACAGATATAGTAAAAATGATGAAACATGAAGGGCTTTATGCCCATTAGGTGGCCCTATATAACTTCTCAGAATCTCAGGTCAGCAAAATTGACTGAGCCAGTTTCTTGACATGCAAATTATCTGCTAACTACTCCCTCCGTCCCCAATTACTTGTCATCCTAGAGTTCACAAGTTTTCCCTATTTACTTGTCATCTTCGCTTCCCAATAAACCTTTCTCTATTCCTAATAAATCCTTATCTCTATCTCTCCTCCCCATTTTCAGTGCATCCCACCTTTTCCATCTTCCTTAATTCCTGTGCCCACCCCTGGGATGCCAAGTAAAAGGGGACGGAGGGAGTACATTGATATTCATATTGAGAATGAATTCCAGATGGTTGAGCATGCATCTGGCACAAGTGGACAATGTTATGTGAGTTGGGTGGCCGGAATTGCCATAGATCTTCAGACAACTAGACAAGTGTTCCATGGATGATGTGCAAGCAAAATGATGCTCCAGATCCTGTTATCAATATTTTATAGTAGTTCACTAGATATCTCTGCAATGATTTGCTGAAAGTTCAAACCAACTTGACAAATACTACATGGCTAGAGTAATACCTGCAATGGGCTCATATGTGGAGAAAAAAGTTGTTGGACCAAACTCACCTAACAAGCCTGCATTGTGGACAGAAAACGGGACATGTCGGTATATTTTCTATAATACTTCCAATCTTTTTTTTTCTTCTTCTAATCATGATGGAAGCAGCTGTGCCTAATGTTAGATTGTTCCTGCATCCAGCTACCTTTTATACAGTAATGATTTCCAGAAGGATATCACCTTTGCAGTTGCACATTTTATAGCAACTATATGGTACAAACTCCCCCCCCCCCCCCCCCCCCAAAAAAAAAGGAATTGAATTTGCCCGCCGAAGAAATGGCTCCCGCACGGCGTAACAGGCATCTACATCGCCTCTGCTCTCCACCCATCTGACCGCAGAGAACATGCGGCCGCCCCTAAGCATTCTGCAGTGATGCCCGGTGCCTCGGACCCCAGGGAAGCATCGAGGGAAGCCTGTAGGTTGAGGCGCTGGCTTGCATCGCCGCGGGCCGAGCCAGTGCACCAATGCTACCCGGCAGCGGCGGCAGTGTGTCCGTACACGCGCCGAAGAAGTGACACCCACACGACGCCACAGGCTACATCGCCTTTCCTCTCCCCCAATCTGAGCGCCGAGAGCCAGAAATTACACAAATTCGGGGCCCATGGGAGTGGGACTCGAGTCAAACAAGCGCGGGCCGCGGAGAATCTAGCATTCTCAGAGCTTGAAATGCGCGGCAAAAAGGGAGCCGATAAGCGAGACGGAGCTAGGGTCTGGGCGAGGAGTGAAGGGGTGGCGTGGGAAACGGGATTGTGTGATTGTAATGGGGAGAGGCGAGAGCGCTGATGCATTTGCTGGAGAGGCGGTTGCACTGGATGCGGGTGATTGCGACTACCCGCGACGACGAAGCTTCCGTCGCCGGAGAAGCCATGGCGGTCACAGCGGTGAGGCCCGCGACGTGGCGAAGGGGAGCGACGGCGAAGACGAAAAGAGAAGCGCCGATAAAGAATATATCTGGACCGCGGGCCCAGTGTGCCAACGGCAGCAACTGCCCGCACGAGGGTTCACCGGCAGCGAGGCCGGGCTCAGGTGATCGAATGCACGGCCCACGTAGGCCGAGTAGGCCATTTCCAGCGTGCCGAAACACCTGCCGGCCCAGGCTGGGTTGGGCCGTTGGTGACCAGGCTCACCGGTTTTTTTTTTTGAGAATTCCCACTTCCCAGTTCCCACTTTTCAGAACGCCTCAGAAAATTCGTTTAGGGCCGTTTGAATCATTGAAATTGAATTTATTTTAAGAATTACAATTTAGACATAGATTAATTAAGCTAATATAATTATACATGAAATATATTTATATATTTATTGTTAGGTATATGAGAAACATATTTATATGTTGCATTTATATTCTAAAGAAGTTAGTTGAAGAGTGTATTCTAAATTACAGAATAGAATTATAGTATAGAATCTATTTTTATATTTTATTCTATGAATTTAAGATAGACTTATTTGTGAGCTTAAAAAAATTGTGAAATCTCAAATTTTAATATAAATAATCTAACTCATCAGGTAGATTTCAATTCCTTTATAAAATAAAGAGATCCAAACAACTCTTTATACAAATTTTGTTTTGCCGCCATTTTTCAGAAGTTTTCACCGTCTGCCGACACTCCTACGGACAACAACAAATCATGGGTCATAATCTATACGACAAATTCGAAATCAAGGACCTCGCATTGGCTCCAAACCTCACCTTCAAAAGTCGTATCTTTGAGCTAGGTTATATCAGGTCATCAATCTTTATATATTATATATTAAAACGCAAGCGTTTTTTTAACTTTCGTTGCGTCACGTCATCTTAAAAAATATGAACCGTTGGATTAAAATCTAACGGTGGATATTAAAAAAAAGAAAAAAATCTTTTCTCCGGTCAATGTATGAGCATGCTTCTAATTGACGATAGCAGGCATAAACGGTCGTGTCATCGCTCTGCCTTTTTCAGGTACACACGCTGTCCTGTCACAGTCTTTTACATAAATAGTGATCCACGTCACTTAAAAAATATTAATTGTTCGATTAAAATCTCACAGTGAATATTAAAAAGAAGAGAAAAATCTTTTGCCCTATCAATGTAAGAGTGTGCTTCTACTCAGCAGGAGCAGACATAAACGGCCGTGGCATCGTCTATCTTTTTCAGTGCATATGTTGTTATGTCACAGTACTTTGCATAGATAGTAAAATAATAAAAAAACTTTATATATTAAAACTTTTGAATTCTTTTTAAATATCTGAAGTCACATCATCAATAAATTTTAGATCGTTAGATCAATCCACTGATGCACAAAGAGTTGGATATAACTTTGTAGCTCTTACTTTTAGACTTTTCTGTAACTCTTGCTTTTAGACCTTTCGTAAAACAAAAATAAAGTACAACTTCATCCTTCCACTAATTTCTAGATAGTTTTTAGACTAAAAAATCTTAGAAATTTTTCATTTAGATCCTCAACAAAACATAAAATATGTGCCTATCTTTTCACTATCTAAAATCTTATACATAAATCTTTTATGGATAATTCTTTTGCAAGTATATGCCACAATTAAAGACCTTTATATGTTATGAAAATATACATTTAGATAACTTAAGTTGTTTTATCTCCTAAAAATGCTCTTTAATTACTATGAAAACTAAGATCTAATCTTTTTCCCGCTTACAACTCCGGTCTAAAAAATAGTAGGTTTAGACGCGATATTCTAATCAAACATTGCCAATATAAATTAAAAATAATTTTAAATTTATTAAGTTACAAAATTAGAAATAATTTATTTTAAATATATTTTCTTAAAAGTGTACCGATGTTACTTTTTATTAAATATTGTCGGGATAGTATACCCCGAATATCTACGAATCACCTTCACGGCTTACCTATGACCCGCGATCCTCCAACGGCTCACAAAAACTTCACAAAGCTGACCCGGCCGCAGCGGTCGGGAAACCTCACCAAGACCCGAAGCCGAGGCAGCCGCAATCGCCCCGACCCTCAGGGGTCGAGACCTAAGCGATCGAGACGCTAGCGGTCGAGACCCGCTCGTCGACCGCAACGAAGCAATCACTACTCCAATAATCACGCCGATTCAAAATTTCTAACGACGTACAGTTCCGCAGAGAAGATAAGCATTCTGAAAAATTGCGCAACTACCCGGCTGGAGGAGAAATACCCCACCAGACGATAAAGCTGAACAGTAAAGCAACATTTGTTCCCTCACAGTGAATAAAGATACGAACGGAGGGCGCCAATCGTCTGCCCCGAACGTCAGAGAGCATGACTCACTGAAGATCGTGGCCCCACCTGTTAAGAGGTCATCCGTTTCCTTAGGCGGCAAAATACTCAAACCTTGGTCCGGTCATCCCAACCATAGTCTGGTCAAGACAACTCTGGTCCGGCCCTATAAAAAGACACCCAAAAAGATTTAGAAAATAAGAGCAAGAAAGAGAATAGAAAAGCAATACGTAGAGTAAAGATACACATCACCACTTGTAAACCACCCTATCCACGCGAGTTTGAACTCTCAGATTCGTTCGAAGCCCTTCCGCATTGTATTTTCGTGTTGTTGATATTTATACGACCGATCTCTTGTCCTTGTATGTAGAGTATTACGCCTCGAGGCTGCCCGAACCAGGTTAATCTTTGAGTCTCGCTTGTAGGTTAGACCATTCGATTTCAAAAACGCACGATCCCCGTCTGATTGTATAAATTTACCGTGTCGGTGCACGAAACACCGATAAATATTTTATAGATAATAAAGAGCACACTTATGTTTTGAACACCATGTCGGCAACTTTCTTTTAAGATCGAAGTATATATTTATGAAACTTTATCATCTATATCAAACCAACTATACTTTTAATTATTAAATAATAAATTTATAATATACTATTTCAACTTAGAAGTGAACAACAAAAATATATATAAAAAGCGCGGAAATAGCGCGCAAATTTTGTAAGTATAATCCTATAGTTTTGTCCGTCACGTAGTACTGTTCCTAGGCTGTTCATTACTGTAATACTGTTCACCCAAGAGCCATCGTGGCCGTCTGCACTCGCCTGCGCGCGATCGCGTCTGTCCGTGCTGGGCCTTATCCACTCGCCCCCCGCGCGGCGCCTCTTCCATCCCCGACTCGGCCTCGACGCGGTCGCCGCACGCCCCCGTCGCCTTCGCCCTCCCCGTCGCGGCCGCCGCGGGTTTGCCCCCCCGCGCGCCACGTCGCGCCGCCTCCCCTTCTCCCTCGCCTCCGTCGCCTCACTTCCTCGGCGCGGCCGCGCCGTGAGCTTCCCTCATCTGAACTAAGAAGGCGGAGTCCTCAGCCCATTGGCTAGGGTTTCCCTCTAGCCAGAGGCGCGCACCACTGGGCCTCCACCCTGAGCTCTGTCAGGGTGAGTTATTCCATCGCCGATAAGGTATTTTACCTTCCGATTCTGTGGGGTGTAGTTGGAACACGAGGGATGTCGCTGTTGCATGGTGGAGTTAGGAGGGAGGAGATGGAGGTCTTGTCTGATCTATAGCCGCTATTGCGTCATTGGAGACGTTGATTTGTTTGACCCTGCCTTTCAGCTGGCGTGCGTGGTGACACATATTTCTTTCGCAATATGTGAGATGCACCAATCCTTTCTATTTCCTTCTGTTGCTCACAGATCTATTTAGAATTGCAAATTGCAACACAAGTATGTTGTTATTGAGGTATTTGTTTTCATTTGAACCTGTAAAATTAGGTTTCTACCTCTAAAAGTATGAATCACATATGTTTTAACTTTTCGTTTAGAAATAACTAATGTTCCATTTTAAGATTACAGATTTAATGCCAAAATTACTGCATCACACCTTAACCTCATCTCAATGTTTAATGTTGTATCCTTCAGTGCAAAACTATGCTTCTTTTGTTATCAATGTTTAATGTTGTATCCTTCATTGTATTACTTTGTCCTCTTAGGTCCGTGGCTGCTGTCCTGGCTTGGGTTTATCTTTAATTGCAGGCTGTCAATAACCGGTATCTTGGGCTACAGGTATAATCCTGGAACCATTGTTATCTTACCCTTTTTTCCCCCTGGAATTAATCTAGAGATTTGTTCTTAGTACCTGCCTGTGCTATAGAGATTTGTTCTGAGTACTTGTCTATGCTATCCATTTGTTAATAGTATGAATTTGAAATGCAGGAGTTGAGTGCAATTGATCTTGCTGGGGATAAACAAACCATCACAAAAACAGCTATAGATAAATCACGTACTTACTAATTGCTTGGCCTGGTGGTTTATTTTTTTTATTTTTTTGTATGCTCTAAAAGATATTCCACTGATAACTCACTGACAATCTTGGGTGGCAGATACAATTTTGGAGCCACTGTTATCTTAGCCTTTTAAGCCCGGAAATAATCTACAAGTTAGCTCTGAGTAACTGCCTATGCTATCCATTTAATTGGCCTGGTTGTTTTTTTTTTGTATGCTTTCTAAAAGATATTCCAGTTATAAGTCACTGATAATCTTGGGTGACAGATAGAATTTTGGAGCCACTGTTATCTTAGCCTTTTAAGCCCGAAAATAATCTACAAGTTAGCTCTGAGTAACTGCCTATGCTATCCATTTTTTAATAGTGTGAATTTGAAATGCAAGAGCTAAGTGCAATTGTTCTTGCTCGAGGATAAACAAACCATCATAAAAATAACTATAATAAAAGTAGACCTACTTACTAATTACTTGACCTGGCTGTTTTTTTAATGTGACATTATATTGGACTCTGAATTTGACCAGTTGTTATACCTGAAAACTTTAATGAAGGCTTCTCTGTTACAGCTCATTTCTGGGTTCCAACGTTCAAATACGACATCAGCCTGGCCAACATTGCTGATTTTGCCAAAACACCTGCAAAGATATCCTATCCTCAGCAACTTGATATGTTTTAAGTTGTCAAATTAATTCAACGTGTTTATGATTTTGAGCCTGTAATTTTACTTATCATCATGCGATTCTGATGTGCTTATTATGCTATATTACATATAGACCAACTCACAAAACTGCCTTTTTTTTCCTGTACACAAATTGCTCTTCGGATAGTGTCACTGCTGATCTCCAGACAACAGCACTTATGTTCTTCGTAGTATCATTGTTGACATGTTTGATAGCAAGAAAACAACCCTTGCCAGCTGACAGAGCAGCCAAAATAGTGTGAGCACTATGTACTTAACTACTTATTTCCAAATTGATGGACTTGAATTCCTTTTTTTTTCTTATTTTTGTGTCTCTATCAATAAATAAATATTTGTTGCTGCATATTTAATAATTAATTTGCACCCACAGGTCCGTTCCTAGATCCAACGTTTCTTGGATACTTCATTGAAGGAGGTGTTTCTGCTGCTGCAAAAGTTGTGAAAAAGCTACTGGTACGACTGTAAATATCAAATACCTTATACATCGACGATTTGCCATTTAACTATCTGTGTCTCATTTTCTGCTTTAAACAGTCGTCGTCGCTCAACTGTTGTTCACTATATAACCATGTATTGTGCTGTTGAACCCTATAGAGCAAGAAGCTAATAGTGGAAAATGGAAATCTCCAGATGATGGGGGAGACCATCTAACATCTATTTTTTTCCTGAAGTCCACCCTTTGATTTGGTTACATGGTTGTACATTACTTATTGTTTCTTTCGTCATAGTTAGTAATAGTAACTTGCGATTGTATTCTGCTTCCAGGTTAGGTTGGAGAGATACATGGAAATGCTCGGAGGCGATGCTGAACCATGGAAGAGATTGTGCATGTTACCTGCATCTTGGGTTTCTCAATTATTTCCTTAAAGTTTGTTTGCATCACTGTAAACTATCATCTTTTATTATTTTCCTATGCGTATTCTGATAGTAATTAAACTTGCTATATTTGCATATTATTTTCATGCCATTTTTTTGTCATGCATACGGTATATCGTTAGCTTTTAGCAGTCTGTTGTAGTCTCTGCCATCTCAGCTAATTCCCTAACGTAACTGTAAATGCAATTTTCCTTTTTTTTGAATGTTGTGCCCTATCTTATTACAAACTTGGAGATTCCTGTTGCCTCCAAAAAGCATATATTTCTTTATATAATACAGACTATTATTCTCCCTGCGATATTATATTTCTATATTACTGTGTCATGAATTCCCCCAGCTAAGAAAAAATTATCCGCCAAAATGCACTTGATCCCCAGTAGTGCTGGAAGTATAAAATTTGTTTTGTAAGCTACTAAGCTTATATTTTCCCCGTCTCTTATATCTCTCTGTTGTCCTATGAGATTCTTTTACAGATATGTCATTTTAAGATTAGAAATTTACTTCTAAAATTATTTATTATGTGTGTGCTACGTATATGGAGATGGATGCTTTTATGTTGAGGGTGCATCTGCTACCCTCATAT